>NW_019060606.1:73910-84275 GCF_000696155.1 Zootermopsis nevadensis | reverse complement strand
TACTCTATTACCACCTGAGACACTTTTACGGCATAGATAAGACCCCCGTTTTGCCGTACGCTCCTGGGGACATTGAGTCCGTCGTTGAGAACGACAAATGTAAAATTTATTGGAACTATTTGTTCCCCCCACCAGGCAGTTAACAGCCACTAAGCCTGACATCGTTCTCATCGATGCCTCTGGATACACTATGTATGTCATCGAGTTTTTGGCCCCGGCTGAAACAAACATAGTTGTGAAGGAGGCTGAAAAACGGACCAAGTATCAAGACCTTGTGTTTGAGCTAAGACAGCTGTATCCAGGATTTACTGTTAAATTAGTCGTCCTTGTAATCGGAATTCTTGGAGGAGTCAAGTCGTCACTGCTGGCTAACATCAAGCTTATTCCGGCATGCCAGCATAATGCTGAAGCATTACTCAGCCGGATGCAAAAGGCCATGCTTCTTGGGTTGCTCCGACTACTGCGTGCGCACGACCCCAACTCACTGTAGCCGCCCATCTCGTTCGAGCCGTGGCTACAGTTTCACCTGGCCTGCAAGCATCCGAGTTATGACGGCAACACGCCTGAAGTTTTTGGCTGCTTGTGGACCAATTAAACAATTGATCATAATAATAATAATTCAGTAATGCAAAATGTACAAATACAAGTAGTAAAATCAATTCAAAAGTAACAAATAAAGACTGATTGGTTGCAAGTGCAAAAGGATATTTCAGATTACCTGAAATTGTCAGTCAGTCAGTCAACTCAGTTGGTTGACAAATTGCCATGTTACTCCCTTCACTTCTGCATGTCTGATCGCTGCAGAAGTATACTGTCATTCTGATTCTCCATGGATGTACTGTCTCTGTGCCATTCGCTCCTACATAGATCGTGTAATATAAGTGTGTAACATTTTGATTCACTTCCCTTTGCAGTATTCAGTCATATCAGAAACTGAGTATATCATAAATAATTTTGACAATTAAATGAAGTGTTAGTCTACAACTGTTGAATGATTTGATACTTTCCATTCAGTAGTAGTGGCCATTGAAAGTGGTAATGTGTTACCAGTGGGATCCAGCTAGCGAAAAATGGCAGTAGCAACTAAGCCACATTGCCAGATGTAATTTTACATGATTTTGAAAAACATTCAGACTTGTTTTGTGAAAGTAATTAAATAATGACACCACTTAGACATGCATATTTACATAATTTCAGAAAGTCACGCATGTCAAAAGTAATGAAATGGCACTCATGTTACAGCTGAAAAATATTCCTGTATTTAACATGAATTAATCATGCATAACCTTTCAAAACCACAGCTTTGTCTTTCTTCTTCTATTTCCGGTTTAACAATGTTTTATACGTTTTCCGGTACCCTTTTACGGGTCCCAACTTTCCGTTGGCTTGATCTATGGACATTCGGTAGGACTCCTTGGACGAGGGATCGGCCCGTCGCAAGGCCTCTACCTGTACACAGGACAGCACAACACAGAAAAACACAAACACACATCCATGGCTTGAGTGGGATTCAAACCCCATGGTCCCAGCAACCAAGCGGCACAAAGCCCATGCGTCAGACCGTGTGGCCACTGCGGATTCCAGCTTTGTCTTTATAAGCTTTATATATTATAGATACTTTTATTTTATATTACTTTAGACAATTTTTAAGAACATGGCAGGTGAGGAGAGTGGTTTGACAAATAATTTTTGGACTGTTATCTTCTTTGTCTAGGATAAGGAAAATGTTGGCGTGACACGTGACCACATTCAGCTTAAGACGCGGTTTGGTGTTTATCCACCTGCCCCTCTTCGTGATGCTGGTAATGTGACGGTGACTCTGACATTAACATCGGCGGCCGCAGGAGATATCCTAGGTGTTTTGCGTCACTTGGCAAACATTCTCAGTATTCCAGCACCCTCAGGATACCAGATAGTGGAGAGGACCAGTACACCACCAAGCCAGAAACTGGGGCTCTACCGCACGAAGGGGAAAGATGGCAAAGAGGGAGGTGAGATATGTACAGATGAATTTGCATGTAGCGGCATAGCAACATTTGGGCCCTGAGCTGGATAGCTGTCTTATGGTCCGTAATGGAGTTTCGTCTGTTTATTGTGCCTCCTTTCTAACAGCCATCGTGGCTTCGGGCCCATCCAGCCTTCGATTTGTTATTCTTCCATGGGGTAAATAAGAGACATGAAAATTATTACCCACTTGTGAGATACAAGGTTCCCATGTCAGTGAAGATGTCACTGTTGATCTTCTGTGATGTAATGCCATGTGAACATGCAGGTACATGTCAGTATTTTAGAGAACCATGTTGCTACCATTTAGGGCTAAAGTGAGGTTGTTTCCAAGTGAATAGTTTGTGTAGTGTCAAAAGAAGGACTTATGCTAGGGGAACTGGTCAGACACAGTCTGGGAATGAGGAGGAGATATCCAAGCAGTAGATACAGTATGCGGATATGAGTACAAATCTGAAAAATCCGAACTCTTCATATTTCTTTACAGAACAACCTGAAAAAGAACAGAAAGCAATGACATTTGCATTCTCCAGACATTTGGGAAGTAGCTACGTATTTGTTTTGATGTTTAAATGGGATGCTCTGCATTGGCCATTTTAGTTTGCAGTATACCATTTTCTCACAGGGATTGTATATCAGTATTATATTTTTACTCATATTGGAAAATGGAAGGTACTTCAAAATTCACAGTATAAGAATATTCTGCCACATGTTCATGAAAACTTGATATAAGTTTAAGTTATTTAAAAAGTGATTATGAGTGTAACATGTTGACTAGAATACACACCATGTTGTCTCATAAGTCATACTTGATGTTCCAACACAAGGGTACATGATTAAAAAGTAGGCCTGTCAGTTGGTAGCTGTAGTTAACAAGTGTTGTTTTGCATGTCTGTTCAAATGATCATGGTGTTTCTTAACCTTCATTGCTCATGTGTCATGGCTTACACACAGTAAAATTGGCCACACATTGCCAGAGTAAAAGTACAGTTTGCAGGCCCATAGTACATGGGTTTAAATCTCGTATTCCATATGCGCCTGTATTACAAGAAGACTAATTATCTAATTATCTGCAGCTCCAGTTGATATCCAGAGTATTCTGAACGGAGCTGCAAAGTTCTGCAGGCACTGTGACGTGGTGATACTGAGCAGCTTGATCCGCAAGAAAGCGTCAGAACTGCCGTTTCTAGCCAAAGATGATGTGGTAGAGAATGGAGATGATCTGTATTTCTGTAGCTCCGCATGCTACATGCAGTTCGCTCTCATGCATCGCTCTCCCAGTATATCAGAGGATAAAGTAAGTAGCATTCACGTGCTGAATGCAGAGAAATACAAAGGTAATGGTGGTTACAAAACACAGCTGCAGGGCATGCTTCATCATAAATACCTTATTTACATGCATGCAAGTTCTCATCACATTCAGGTCACACTTGATTTATGGTAGAGTCTTTGGTAAAAGCAAAGTTGTCTAAGATAATTGGTGTTATCTTTTATTAATATTTGTTCCTTAAAGAATAATAGGTCAAGAGATGTTTCATCATATATTGTAGATTATAAATTGCATTTATTAATCAATTTTAATGCTGTCCTGTTAACAAACAGTTTCTCATAAACAGTTGAATCAGCATGGAAGGAAGGAAACGTTTAAAACTCTTTTTCATTTTTGTGAAGATTTGGAAAGTGTGTACATTATGTTGCAGTTTACTAATTTATTTTTTACTAAGAAGACTTATCAGAAAACAGGTAGGTCAGTGAATAAATATTATGTTCAAGAGATAAGCAAAGGTTTGTGGATGGCCTGAGGTGTGTTGCTACTCATGTGTTAATGATATTGATGGTAAAGCTTGCATAATGTAACATATATTTAAGTAAGAATATACAGAATGCAGGGTACACTCGGCCAACTTCACAGCACATCCAAGACCCAAGGGTCACTATGTGGTTAAGACCAGTACATGTCTGATCATTGTGATAATCTGAAGATAAACTGCTCATTTACCTCTTGGATGCTGCATGGCTGGTTGCCATACAAATGTGTAACCTTTGACATTCATTCTCCTTTCCTGTGTTCAGTGACATCAGAGCGGAGTGGAATATATTCTTTTGGCAATCTAATGAAGCAGGAGTTGTTAACATCCAAATAATTGGATACTTTCCGTTCAGGAGTGGTCGATGATGGCAATGTGTTAACAGTGGGACATGGCTGATTTAAAATAGCAGCGGCAACTAAGCCGTGTTCAAATTCCTTTTACAAAGATAATGAAATGATGACTGTGCCGCATTGTCAGATATATATTTACACATATACAGAAATTGATCGGAAGTGCTAATTATAGCACAGTATTCACACAGCACTCTCATTACAATTTAAAAATATTCTTAAATATTACTTTAACACTGAGAAGAGCATACAGATCATTCTAGACCATACTTGTTACATTGGGCTTTTATTTTATTCTCTGTACTACATATAATGAATGATCTTCAATAGTTATCTGTTGTGCCATAGCAAAGATTATCACATGATGAAGCTCAACTAATCAGATTGTCAGTTGTTAAAATTGGCGGTGTTCAATTTCTTATAGTTTTCATATGTTAAGATAACTGTTCTGTGAAAATAAAATTGTTTTATGCTATAATTATTTTCTTTGTTAATTGAAATATGAAGACAAGGTATGCAAATGCTAACTGTTGTGGAAGAAAGCTACAAACAACCCAGTTTTTAATGTGCACTTCTATTTGAAATAGGAAGTGGAAGGGTATGGTAGAGTATGAAATTAGACCGACTGCTGTGATATGTCGAGTTGAGCATACAGCTGTGTAATGACATTGTTCATGAGTTAATGTAGTGTAATAGATGCACAGTTGTGAATAACAGTCATGTGTTTTTATAATTTTTAATATGATCATTTACGAGGTGTTCTTAACATTACCATGAGTGATAGTCGCAACTGAAGCAGTCTCTCAACATTTCAGCCTGGCTCCTGTTTCTCTTTCTGTGTCACCAACTGCCATCCACATACCATAGTGTTAATGACAAGTTGGTTATGACTGCTTTTTCAGGCTGCTGCCATTGTGGACCATCTTTGTCAGACAGCAGAGTCTCCAAGTCAACAGAAGAAGGTGTGCCCTCCAGAAAGTACAGAGAAAGTCAAGGAAGATGAGAGATCTGAGAAAAAGGTAAAGGAGGAGGATGAGCAGATGGACGTAGACCGGCAGCTGAACGAGTTTGAAGACGTGAAGACAGAGCAAGATGATGCAGAGAAGAGTGAGTCTGCGGAGCCTCAGTCCATTCCAGTAAGCATTTAAAACGCGGCTGTAAGTGGCTGTTCGTAGAAAGTAGATGGTAACACTTTTCTGATCAGTTTATTTTCAAACACTGGATTGGATAATGTGAACCCTTATATACTGTTTCCCTGTAAATGGTAAGTATGGTGTATTGCCATTAAAGTGGAACCTACCATAAGAGCATGCCATTGGATGACAATAAGCTCATACATAGTAAGTACAAGATCAGACTGTATTATAGCAGGTACTGGAAGTAACATCTGTCACATCTCAGGCATGCTTGGCACATGGTAAATATAGTTTAAAAATTTCCAAAGTTCATGTTTAGAAATTTTACATTCTGTGTGTCTGATATTTTCTTTAAATTTGTGCTCTGCATGTGGGTTGTTTTGATAAACTTTGTCTTTCAAACGTATATAACACCTAAGAGCCACAAAACACCCTGTTCTGTGTATATTGAATCACATTCTTCAGGTTGTTAAGTTGTCCTTGGACTGTGTTTGTTTGATCCTTTCCTCCACATTTATTGACAATTTTGCAGCACTTCTTTGATATATCTGTTTCGCATCTTTTCTATATGGAAATGTAACACTTTTTGTTATGTCCATCCTTAATTTAAGATTTTTATAGTGTTGTGCCTCATTTCTTTTCGTTAGACGCAGAGCAAGAAAACTGAATCTGTGAGTGTAAATACAGAAGTACCACTTGAAAAACTAGAAAAGAAGCCTGCATCAGGAACAGTACCTACAGCATCAGCCGTAGCAACTGTAACAGTGCCATCCTCCACTCTGCATCAAGGGACATCTAGTGACAAGAGGAGCCGTCGACATACCGGAGATGATCAGGCCATCGCCCCTTCTTCCCATTGTCCGCCTCCTACCAAACTGTGGAAAGGAGTGAAATATAAGTACTGGACTCCTGGAGCTATTCAGCCTGCTGTGAAATATAAGAAACCCACTGACAAAGAGGTCACAGAGGTAATGCAGATTGCTGTCTGTTAATAAGGTACTAAAAAGTAAATCATTATGAGACTGTCCAGTTGTATGGTACAGTAATACTTTTTTAGCTAACCACTATATGCCATTACATTAGTATTTGTTTTACATTCGTATTTTTGATTGCTGAAAATGTATGAGATCCGGCTTCAGCTTTATATCGTCTCAAGACAATCCTTATCTATCGTGGTTAGATCCTTCCAGTCCCCTACTTTCTGTAATGGCATCTGAATCCATGGATGATGGCACCAAATTTTCTATCCAGTTATGTAAGATATTCTTCATATATGTTGGTGGTTATTCAAGAATTCTTATTAACTTCGTATTTTGCAGTCTTGACTTTCTTTAAAGTCTGTGTTGACTTCCATATTCAAGTTTCAAGAGATAGAAGTTTATCTCTAGCATCAGCATTGCATGCAGGGAGCACAGTTATCCACTGTCTGGATTTTGTACCATCGTGGTGAGGGTTTTCTTGATAGCAGATTGAAAACTATGCCTGTCTTTTAATAGTCGGCCATTTTTCTGGTGTCCTTTTTTCTGACCCTGCTTGACAGACTTCCATAAACAGTATTGTATGTCCTTTATTTTTGTCAGTTCAATCATTAAAAGCTGAAAATTTTGCTATTCACAGAGGAGCAACATTGTACAAGACCTTCTTCTTTAGATGTACAGGCAACCCTCGATTTATCCCTGGGATGCGTTCCTGGACAAACTGTCATAAATTGAAACTCTTTTTATAATGTAAGTCAATGGGAAGTCGATGACATGCATTCCCGGCACCCAAACATTGACGACACACTGTATAGATTAATCAACGTCTAACATAACATATTAATTTGAGTACATTTTCAAGAATCTTTCAGACTAGAAGCTGCATGTTTGTTCCCAGATTCTTTTATCTAATCTAAGGGGGAAATACTGTGCTGTCACTTTTCTATGTTTGTCATTTTTGACGAAGTTACACAGAATGGAAGTTTGTTGTCCCATTTTTGGCTTTAGGGGTGTGTGAGGGCATTTTCCCTTACTCCCTTATCATGAGTAATTGACTATACTGGTAGCTTAAAGGAACACTAATATACTGTGGGTAACTTTTGAACAATTTTGTTGACATTCCATCATAACTGCATGAGTTTCTTGACTTAAATTGTAAAACGTTATAAATAATAGTAAAATATATTTTTTCACTTTTTGACTTGCTGGTTTCAAAAGCAGCGTTATTCTGAACTGGCGCAAATCGAGGTTTACCTGTACATATGTTATCTGTGGAAGCATTAGCCACGTACAGCTGTTTGTACCATGCAGCAGTAGCTGCTTCCAGTTTTTCCATACACATTTTTTTTTTCCTTGGAGAAAGTTCCACATTGGGCATAACTTCTTTCAGTTACTTCACAGCTTTTCACAATCTTGTCCATTGTGGGTACTGAGAGTCCCAAATGTGACGTCAGTTTGACTGTGTTCCAGTATGCAGGTCAACTTTGCTATAATGCCTGTTTTTTGTGTATCAAAAGTACTTTTCATTTTCCTTCTGTTAGCAGCATTTCAGGCAAAGAAAGGATTTGAAATAAGTTCATCATCTTCACACACTAGATCTAGCATTTCATGGATATGTTGACCAAAGATCGATGCTAGTAATACAAATTACTGCAGTTACCCATACAGAATGACAAGCACGGGGCATAATCTGTTGCACAGTGTATGTCTGTGCCTGCAGTTGGCTGAACTCTCATATGACCTTGAATACACTCTGCAACAGTCACTGGAATGATACTGTTTTCACAGCAGCACAATTCTGTACTTGCTCACTCCACAGACCGTAACACTCTATCACTGAAGTGAATCAAGTTGCCCACAGCAATTAGCCTTTTATAGGACCTAGGAATGTTCCAAGAATATCATAGATCGATATATTCATCGCCCTGATGACGGAGGCAGTATGACCTCTGAAACGTTGGTTAACATCGACCAGACTACACAGCGCAACAACCCAGAAGACGGAAATCTTCATACTCACCGCTGTGAAAACCTCAATTCTTACATCGATATTGTTGTTTTACATGCTTTCCAGTTTGTCCACAGAGCTTGTAGGTGCTACTTGAAATGGGCTGGACAGCTGTGAATCAAGCCATGTGACCAGTAGTCACACACAGTGAAGTATAAAGTGCTGGTGACTTTATATTAGGATCTAGTTCTAAGACCATGCCTGGAATAACTCGATTTCTATCATAATGATTAGCTGATGAAATTTTGCCATTGTTCAAAGTGGTGAACATTGTCATTGAGGTCAGTCCATTCTGTCTACCTATTTTACTCTTTGATGAGTCGCTGACTTCACACAGAAAAATTACTTCATACTGAAGCCTGCACATGTCTGTTTCATTGTCATAATGTTGACTAAACACTTTTTCACTCTAACGAAACCTTTAAAAAATAAATTATCATTCATTAGCCATGTAGCAATGTAATTTTATGACATAGAATGTTATAAAATCAGGTAAAATTACATTTTCAAGATGCAGAAAGTGATGCACAAATTTGGGAAAGACAGAAGTTTAAAATCTGTTAATGCTTACGTTGTACTTGTATTCATTTAATTGGGATTAGACAAAGAATGTGTAAAAACATGTAAGATGTAAAATATAAAAATGCATCATTGGAATTTCACTGTATTTATGTTAGCTTTCTGTTCAACAATTAATTGTCTGTTTTTATGTTAAAAGAACAGATTACTGCTTCCACAAACCACTTCTTGCTACTCCCAAGAAAATGACTGAATGACTTAACAACACGTGTGGTCCCATGTTTCACCGTTCTTTTACTAACCTCTTTGGCAATCTCTGTTTATTTGTCAGACATCATAAACATGTTCATTTTCACAAGTCTTACTAAGTTCTACAGTTGTATGTTGCTTGTGTTTCCTTAGATGCTGTTTCGAATGGGTATCACGATGACTCCAGCCAAGATTCCTGAAGATACCCGCAAATGCATGTTCTGTCACCAAATTGGAGATGGAGTAGGTGATGGAACAGCCAGGTAAATAAACTTCAGACAACTTAAGTACGTTGTGGGCATACGGAGTGTTTCTAAATATGTGCCATAAATGATAGGTAAGCTTTATGACAGCAGTATGAATCAAGAAGGTCTTAAGAACATAGGTCAAAAATATTTTTGGGAAAAGTTACAGAGGATGAAAGTTTGCGGGAAAAATGTTCCAACTTCTCTAAGTTCAAAAGCAAGTGCTTGACTTCGCCCACTAGCTCCCGTTGGCTAGCACCCAGCCACACGTGCTGGAGACTTGAGGTATTCAGTCACGTTACATCCTTGGTAATGAACAGATGGTTCCCAAAATGTTGGTTTCTTTTGACAACTTGACACTTTTGGTGGTCTTCAGATTTTTTGGAATATTTACATCAAATGCTTCAAATGTCCCCCATGGGCATGAACATGTATGTCAGCACAGTGTTTAAGCAAGGCTCAAACATTTTCAAACACCCCAGTGGTGATATGATTCTTGTTGGCTGCATGTGTATGCATTGCCAAAGTTGTTTGGTGTCAACAGTGTTGGCATAAACTGCATTTTTCATGGAACCCCACAAGTGAAAATGTGTTGGATTAATTTCTGGTGACTGTGGTGGCTATGACCACAACCAACAGTTTGGAATAATGCCTGCCAAACGACTCTCATTCAGCCAGATTGAAATGTGCTTTAGCATTATCATGCAAAAGCTACATCCATCATCATGCGTACAGCAGAACATCCTCCAGCAATTGAGATAAATGTCTATGGAGAAATCACAGGTATGTGGGTCAAGGAAGTTTTGCTGGTGAGATGAAGGAGCCACTGAGATGATAATTCATGATGCAGGGCGACACTTTTACAGAAAATTAACCCTCAGACGTGGTTTTACGTGTACACACGCGGGCATTTAAATTAAAGTTCTTGTGGATTTACGTATAAACACGCGAGCCTCAAAGCCTAATTTAAAACGCCCATAAGTATGGAATAAATAACGCCAGCGCGATGAGGTTTGTTCTCGCCTGTTGTGGAAATAAAGCTCTATGTGTATACATGTGGCAACAG
>NW_019060606.1:50999-67999 GCF_000696155.1 Zootermopsis nevadensis | reverse complement strand
TCCCATAGTCTATCCCAACAATGTCGCACAAGTCGTTGATGGTACGACGTCGATCTTCGTGAATGGCCTGCCGACTCTTCGTAACATTTTCGGGCGTTGTGCTCGAAGATGGTCGTCCAGAACGCTCGTCATCATCGACAGGGGTTCGGCCATTTTTAAAACGTGAATGCCACACAAAAGTTTGTGCACGACCCATTGCGGACTCCCCAAATGCTTGCTTTAGCATTTCATAGGTTTCCGTAGCCGTTTTGGCGAGTCTTTGGCAAAATTTGATGCACATGCCATTCCGAAATTGCAGGAGGGTCGGGGTAATGCACTACCAAAACGCCCGTAACTAAGAAACAAATGCTAATTCGATGATGCCGGCTGGCACACTGATTCACTATGAATGTAGGCCGCGCCCCCTAGCGGCAGAAGCTCGTACTACATCCGGTTCGCCCTCTATTGACACGGTCTTGAAACTTTCCGATCGCACCTCGTATCTCAAAAGCCTTATGTACAAAACAGTTGTTGAATAGAAGGAAGACCTACAGCCATGAATAATGAATTCATGCAGCCTGTGACAGGACACAAAATATGACAGGGGTCTTTGTGAAGAAGGATGAGTCGCTGATGAGGTGCCGTCAGTTTGTATTGAGATTAATGGCTAACAGTTTGAACAATTACCATAATGTCATGTCTGATGTATGGATTAAAACATTGAACTTCATGTGCTTTGTGATATATCCTATGCTGATCCTCAAATGCAGGATTCACTGTTGTTTGCTGCATGCAAGTTTGTCATTATAGTTTTAGAACACCCGATATAATTCATGAGTTACCTACTGAGCAATATAATATTTACATTACAGCATAGCTGGGCTAAATTCTATCTCTGCGGTACTTTGGCAAAATTAAAGTTACTGTGTGTTGGAATGTACAGAGACATTAATTATGTATCATATGAGTATAAAACATTTATACCGGCATGGATTACTTCTTTGTCCAAAATAGAATAGTTTTATACCTTTCAAATGAGCAGTTGTGCACTGCAATAGTTGCTACCATTTCCTCACAGTTTCTGTTAGCCTACAGAATTCTGTCAATACATACGGATCCACTGAATACTGCATTATGAAGTTAATAAATGTAGGACAACATGGTAGAATCACAGGAATGCATGTGCATATAAACATAGTCAGTTGTAGGTGAGCAGTGTCTTGTAAATATTATAGGAAGAGTACATAAAATTTTTACATTGCACTTCTAGTAGATATTAGTGTTTTAAAATAAATATCTTGAAGCTTGAGATATACTGGTTTTAACAGGTGATTGTTGTGATGATGGGAAAAGACCAAAGCACTATGTTCTGCACTACTTGACCCATAATATGCTAACAGTAGCTGTATGGTGATCATTTTAGATCCAAAATCCAAGGTCTGGGTCTGTATGCTGCTAGGGATTTGGAGCGCCACACCATGGTGATTGAATATATTGGTGAGGTGATCCGAACAGAACTGTCTGAGCTGCGAGAGAAGCAGTATGAGGCCCGAGTAAGTATTGATTTGTCTAAAATTGCTGGAATTATTTCCTACTTTTTAATCAGAAGTACAATGTTCAGATGTTATCAGTCAGTATAGTTACTGGCTATGGACTAGATGACTGGGGTTTGATCCCCGTAAGGGGGAGATGATCTTTTCACTAGCCTCTGCATCCAGACTGGCTTTGTGGCCCACCCAGTCTCCTATCCAATGGGTACTGGGGTCCTTTCCCAGGGGTAAAGCGAGGCCAGGGCGTGACGCTAACCACTTGCCCCCACTTAGTGCCGAGATTAAGAATAAGTAGGAGCTTCCCCAAGTGCCTACATGGTGTATCATGGGACATCTTTACTTTTACTTTTTACTTTCATGTAACTAGCATCACGCTTCCCTCATATACACATGCCTGTATGCACATGCGCGCGCACACATTTTTGCATACCCTGAGACTAAGAGTGAATTTTAATCAATCGGTTTCCTTTTTAATGGTAAGGTAGTTGGTCCATATCACTTAGAAAGTGTTGTTATTATTGTTTTGGCACATAAAATCAATGCAAGTGTTTCAGTAATATTAAATACTTAAACATTTGTTCTGTAGGAGAATACATTTATGAATAAAACTGAATGAAATAATGAGAGGTAAATTACTTTGTTTCAAAGGTCACGTCGTCCAATGAACATGAGTGACAGTCCTCCCATACATCACATAAACCAATAACTCTGTTTCTTTGTTTTGGGTTATTATAGGAAGAGTACATAAAATTTTTACATTGCACTTCTAGTAGATATTAGTGTTTTAAAATAAATATCTTGAAGCTTGAGATATACTGGTTTTAACAGGTGATTGTTGTGATGATGGGAAAAGACCAAAGCACTATGTTCTGCACTACTTGACCCATAATATGCTAACAGTAGCTGTATGGTGATCATTTTAGATCCAAAATCCAAGGTCTGGGTCTGTATGCTGCTAGGGATTTGGAGCGCCACACCATGGTGATTGAATATATTGGTGAGGTGATCCGAACAGAACTGTCTGAGCTGCGAGAGAAGCAGTATGAGGCCCGAGTAAGTATTGATTTGTCTAAAATTGCTGGAATTATTTCCTACTTTTTAATCAGAAGTACAATGTTCAGATGTTATCAGTCAGTATAGTTACTGGCTATGGACTAGATGACTGGGGTTTGATCCCCGTAAGGGGGAGATGATCTTTTCACTAGCCTCTGCATCCAGACTGGCTTTGTGGCCCACCCAGTCTCCTATCCAATGGGTACTGGGGTCCTTTCCCAGGGGTAAAGCAAGGCCAGGGCGTGACGCTAACCACTTGCCCCCACTTAGTGCCGAGATTAAGAATAAGTAGGAGCTTCCCCAAGTGCCTACATGGTGTATCATGGGACATCTTTACTTTTACTTTTTACTTTCATGTAACTAGCATCACGCTTCCCTCATATACACATGCCTGTATGCACATGCGCGCGCACACATTTTTGCATACCCTGAGACTAAGAGTGAATTTTAATCAATCGGTTTCCTTTTTAATGGTAAGGTAGTTGGTCCATATCACTTAGAAAGTGTTGTTATTATTGTTTTGGCACATAAAATCAATGCAAGTGTTTCAGTAATATTAAATACTTAAACATTTGTTCTGTAGGAGAATACATTTATGAATAAAACTGAATGAAATAATGAGAGGTAAATTACTTTGTTTCAAAGGTCACGTCGTCCAATGAACATGAGTGACAGTCCTCCCATACATCACATAAACCAATAACTCTGTTTCTTTGTTTTGGGTGGGGGGGGGGAGATAGGATAGGCTGCAACCCAAATACATTATCCTCGGCAGCAGATGGTGTATGCTGTCTCTTTCTTTCTGCCTCTGTCATTTTAGCAGTGGCTGCCGAATATTCAACCACTGCATGCAAAATGCGCGTGGGACAACTGTATCATCACTTGAGCAAGAGAGGTGCACTGTGTTCTAAAATAATCCATGACCTAAGAAACATGAGAAGTAGTCAAGTAGTTTTGTCACATGAACTTATATTATTCTGATGGGTAACAGTGGAACTTGGCTCACAGTGTGACACTGCTGTAGTTAAAATTGCATATTCACAGGATTGGCAGACAGAATGTACAGTGCGAATGTTTGTCACAAAATTATTGTAACTAATGTCTTTTAACTTGCTTGATGCAGCTTATAAATGAGATTTTTTATTATTTTCTTCATGGAGTGGTTTGTATATGCGTATAAACACATGCATATATATGTGTATATAAACTGTTTCTGACTTTCACGAAAAAAATTCTGTCAGAGGAGCTAGTAAGGAAACTCAGCAGAATATACTTTATTGATAAAATTGTTACTGTAAAGTTCTCACTGCAGTGAAAATGTCAATGTTGGTCCCTGGCTTGTGATGCCACATGCACTTGTAGGCAGGTACCAGTGTTGCTCAGGAATGTACTACCCCTGTCTTCAGTGATGGTGGAGGCAGTGTTTTTCTTCAAAATGTTGGTACCTACCTACAAACCAATGTTGTATTACAACCCAATAGATAAACATTCAAATCACAACTTTATAAATTTCTTCATTGTCTTTGTCATAGTGAAGTCTCTAAATACCTGTCTGATAACAGAATTGGAAGTTTCAGCATCAGTAAAGCATAATCAGCCATGACACAGTCTTTAACCTGTGCAGTCTAGTTTATTAAGACTCATCTTAGCTTTATCCTCACATCTGTCTCTCCAGTCAACCAGATGACTAGTTTTCGGTAAGTTGCCCATTGAAAAACCTATTACATTTCTTATTTTCCCTATCTGAGGTCATTGCAGCGAACTTCATTTAATATTCAGCTAGCTCTATGAAGTGTCAAGTTCTTTATTATTTAACATACTGGATTCCACACTTAATATTTTACTCTTGGGTTCTGATACCTTCCTTAGAATATGTTGTTCTTCTCTCTCTCTTCTTCTTCCTTCCCCCCCCCCCCCCTCCCCCCCGCCCTGCCGCTGATGTGGGTTTCAGTTCTAACGACTCACTGCATGGATCAGAATTCATCTTGTCAAATAGATAGTAGCCTTGTTGGTCAATATGTTCCCCACATCTTTTGAAATCTAAAGGTTCTTTGTTCTGTTCACAAGATTCAGCCAATAGGCCCTTTGATGACCAGTAAAATTTAGTCCACACCCTGTTTTACAAAGACCCAGTGCTATCTCTTATTTCACATTTTGCAGTTGATATGTTGTATACATCTCTCTAACACCTTGACTTAATCAACCTCATAATTCTGTATATTTGGTGAGGGGTGGTTAGGGTACGTACAAGACGGAGCCTAGGAGGTCGCTGGTAACCGGGATGGTCACCTAGCATGAAGAATGGAACAGTGTATTTTAAATATGAGTGAACATGACGAGGCCGGGCCGGAATGCGGTCGGTCGCTTGCCAGCTCGCTGGTTGCTGGAAGAATGAAATCTTTCATTCTTTCAGTCCCTTGAAGCGACCAGCTCGGAAGTCACGCATGCGCAAAGTACGATTTGTATTCCATGCGGGTAATGAATTTGTATGTCAGTTACGGGTGCCGTGTAAAATGAACGTGGAAAAGTTGATTTGCGTTTTATTACGCAGTTTACAAATAAGGAATTTGATTCGTACAGACATACATTCTGAAAGCATATCTGATAATCTTGGTGCTTGGAGTATTTTGGCCCGTACATACCTACGAAAAAAAATCTTATGTAATTAACATTGCAGAATGAATGTTAGTGCAAAATAAACGTAATTATACGTCGGCCTATGTCTTATGATAAACATATATATTACTGCACATTGGCACAAAAACTATTTTAGCCTATCTCAAAGTAAGCACAAGTTATTCTTCCTGCCCGATGGGATTTCCATGGCAGTTTTTCAATTTCGTCTCTATCTTTTCACTTGTCACACTCAAAAGATAATCAAAGGTTTCAATTTCCATTCTTAAATATTCGAAAAATCGACTTGGATAATTTCTTAACTTCTTATAAAGATGGTGCTATTCTCCAAAATTATTTCTGTCAACATTGACTGGATGCACTTGATACTCCCACAGAGATGATTCTTGTTGCAACAAGAACCATTTAGAAGCACAACTATCCAGTAATTCCTCATAGTCGCTGCCACTACTTGAATACATAGTTTCTACAGGCACGTCTAGTCGTCAACTACCAGTCTCGGAAATGAGTCAGCATGAATGATAAGCCTGGAACAAGTGTCATTGTGTACGCTCTCGGCTTCTGCTTTGCTACCTTCCCGGCTACCATCGACCTTCTAGGCTCCGTCTTGTACGTACCCTAAGTCTCTGTTCAAGCCCCCAGCTGGAATACCAGCCCTTGTCATTAGATGAAAAGTCAAAGAGGAGGAATAAAGCTCATTGTATCTGTTAACCAGCAGTTGTGCTTGCCATGATATATGTTCTGATAACTTTGCACTTTCTGTTGTAATCCTGGTGATATAAATGGAATGCATTTTGCTGGAGGGAAGGTACACAAGGACAGGTGCAGTAACATAACACCACCATGTGTTTTGTGAGGAAAGGAAACTGGACTGTCCACACACATGGTGGCTCCCTTTTTCTGGGTGCTGTATGCTGGAACTGTAGAGCAAGAACATGCTATTACTTCTTTTTGCAGAATCGTGGTATTTATATGTTCCGCCTGGATGAAGATCGTGTTGTGGATGCCACTTTGTCAGGAGGACTTGCTCGATACATTAACCACTCATGCAACCCAAACTGTGTGGCTGAGATTGTAGAAGTGGAGCGAGATCTTAGGATAATCATCTTTGCAAAGAGACGGATCTCCCGTGGAGAAGAGGTCAGTGTTTGATAGTTACAGTTAAATCCTGATTTTTATACTTCGAGCTATAGCTTTTGTTTGGTTTTTCCCTCAGTTTTCATTTCTCCTTTTTGAATCAGAGTTTTTTCAGAGGAACTTAAAATTTTGGTTTTATAAACTGTTGCTTTGTTTTTGCCTCTTAAACACCTTCAGTTTGGATCTGATTAAGCTCTAAAGTGTAACAAATAGCATTTATATCATTGATACATGTGTTGGAAAATTTATGTGTTGACAGTATTTGATGCAGTATCA
Source organism: Zootermopsis nevadensis (assembly GCF_000696155.1). The sequence continues at coordinate 61,370 of NW_019060606.1, read as the reverse complement.
AAATTAGTGGATCTATGTACTTTATCGTCATAATTGTTAGCACGCGCACATTTAGACAGTTCTTAAAACAAACTGATGTGTATGCGTTTGTGCTGCTACTTGGACACTCGTCAAGGTTAGGTTGGTCACCATCATGACAGGGGATGCAAAGGAGGTTCTGAAATTTTCCTTTCTATTGCTGTGACTTCTGCCATTTTTATGCGTCATCTATACCATTTCTCCAATCTCTTCTTTACTCTCCCCTTCGCATGCCAAACACCTACCACATCATCGCATAATCACCATATGATACTAATCTAATTGGCAGAGACTGTCCCTTTTTCTGTGGTACTGCCCCAATTTCAGTGGCACATCCAAATTTGTATCTGTGGGAACTCATAAATGAAGATGCTGCTATATGCAAGTCTACATGTGGAGCCTGGCTTCAGAGGGCTGCAAAATAACAAGAACCCCACTCATTCGGCAGTTTCATCAGATGCTTTTGGGTCAACCACTACACAAACACCCAGTCTCCAGGATCAGTTTGTGCCAGTTGTGATTGCTGTTCTTTGCTGGAACATCCTTGTGAAACTGATCCAGTACTTTCTGAGGCCATCTCCAACTGAGGGAATTACACTTAAAATTATTTATTGTCTGGACTTTTTCCATCATCCTTGTTGAAAAAAGAAGAAATCAGGATGATGGGAAAATTCCAGGCAATGAGTAACTTTAAGTGTAATTTACCATCCCTTTAGAGTTGACGGAATTATGTTCTGAAAAACAAAATTGTATTGTTTTGTATTTTATTGTAGTATGAAAGTTCAGTGTTCCTTTTCTATACTGTGTAAGAATGAGCAAAGGAGTAAAGTGTTGAAATTAAAACCTTGGAAACATAAAACCAAATACACCCATTAGCAAAAGTGGATAGAAATATAAAATAGCACAGATCATGAATATTGCAGTATCTGGTGTTCTGCTGCATTTTAAACTTACTTTATAGATGTGGGTAAAAAGTTGCTCATTCTGCATTAACCGTCCTTTTTTAAAAAAATATTGGAAATGAGAATGTGATTAATCATGCAAGTGAATTATATAGGTCTATTAAATCTTAATTTAAATTTGTTCTTGGTATGAGTACTGTCACATATTTCCTCTTGTCATCTGGAATCTCATTTTATTGCCACATCCTTCTCAAGGTTCTCTGTATCCACTGAATTCCTACTGGTCCTGTTGCTTTTATCGTGTCTGCTATCACTCCATCATCTCCTGTGACTTTATTATTATTTATGCTCGCGATGGAAATATCAGTATCAAACATAATCATATTTTCTGTATTTGTTTGTTCAGTATTACTTGCCTGTTCTTTTTGCAGTTGTATTTTTAAGTATTTACTATTGTCCCATTCTTATCAGTTATTGTGATGTTATTTTACATTGGTTTGGATTTATTTTTAATTATATCAGATAATATTTTTATTTTCATGTAAATGATTTATAAATTTATTCCATGATTGTTTTGGTGCTCATTTTATCTTTTCAAACTTTCATCTTCCTGACTGCTGCTACATTTTTCTGTACTGACTGTAGTAGCCTTACCCATCTTCAGAATTACACGTCGTACTGCATGACTTTTATAGAGGTCTGAAACAGACTGTACTCTTAATTTCAGCTGGCGTATGACTACAAGTTTGACATTGAAGACGATCAGCATAAGATTCCTTGTAACTGTGGTGCACCCAACTGCAGGAAGTGGATGAATTAACCTGAGATATTGAGATACACAGGTACACGAGTAAGAGTAAAGTACATTCCCTTAATAACTAAGTCATATAATTCCACCGAAATAAGAGACCATATGTAGGTTTCTAATTTTCTAGGTTATTTTTACATTAAAAAACACAGTGTGATTGATAATAAAATAAGTTTTAGTAAGTATCATTATTAAATCCTCAAGGCAAAAATTCATTACGTCGTATAATTTTTATATTCATAATCTTATGTGTGTTGTGTGCGTGTGTGATTTTCACTGTAGCTACTGAACTACGTAATGATGTAAGAAACATTCATATAAGATGTGAAACCCATTTTACTTTAATATGACACATATGGATTATTATAGAATGCAATAGAAATATAAAGTAAGCACTCTAACAGTTGTCAGCAGACTGAAGTTATAAGAAGAAGAAAAGAGGACTCAGGAAAAGTTGTGTTTCAGGATTGATTCTTTTTGAGTCCTGTAGTTACAAGGATGCATATAGTCATACTGATACTCATGAGTTATAATGTATATAGTTTTTCAGTCTGTAAATAAAGATTCGTTTATTTCTTCACTCATAATCTTCGTGATTTTATAGTGCTGTTAGTGTATTGTGCTGCTCGTGGTCGAATGAGCAATGATTTATGAGTAAGTAGCATAATATCTGTTCTCTTTTTGTGATGTGAATCCACTGGGGTGCCTGTCTTGTATGCATTATAGCAAAACTGCAGTATAGAGCTGTTTGGTTTGTACATAACACAAAGTACCCAAAGTGCTATTCTGTCTTAAAATTGTAAAGAAATAGTGAAAATGTTATAATATTCACTTGTACATTACATGTAGTAATATAACAATAAGAGCGTGTATAAATGCACATTGAATATTTCTGTAAGTGAAGGTGTAAATGTGATAGCATTGGAAGACGGCTTGACGCCAGTGAAGTTATTATTATGTTTGTGTGTGAGATGGCAGGACATTTGGAATTATGAAGAACAGTGTTTGGCCAATCAAATCTCTTTGATACTTAAAGTCTTCTAATATAAATTTTATGTTTTTATATATATCACGGTGCAATGTTGCAGAGATTGTCAGAGTAATCAGATTTCTCATGGGTGAAAAAGTTTTCTGTCTTCAGCATCTATAATTCTGCAGGCAAAGGATGAAATCAGTGAAGTTGTTTTTACCAGTCGTACCATTAATGACTTGGCTTTCTTCCCAAAATTCTTTGATTGTGTGAGACTTGTTGCAGTAGATGCAAACCTTCAAAGCTCCCCACAAAAAAATCACAGTAAATAAGTACCATCACATTAAAATAGTGTGAAAATGATTTGACGTTATTCAGTGTCAAAATTGTCTTTAAAGTGTATTCAGCGTGGCTGTTACCATCTACAGATGTGCACAATCTTGCATCCCCTCTGTGTCTGAAGCATCTGCAGAGATGTGGCATAGGCCAGGTCACCCTCCAACGTAGAAGTAGTGTCTCTCGGGAACTTTAAAATGTTCTACATAAGTGAAACCTTTAACTTTTGCAAAGGCAGAGGAACTTCAATAATTGAATCTTATGCAAATAAAGGTGAAGTCGTTGCAGATGACGGTATGTGTAAATGGCTGTTTCAACTCGGTGATTGTTGTAGATAACCATATATTTTTAAACTTCCTCCTCTACATGTTTATTACTGGATATTATTACACCGAAACATAATAAATTCAATGTACTTGAACAAACATATTTATTTTATATTAAGTTCTAACCTTTGTCGTCTGTGCAACACACTGACTGTGCATCGCACTAGCATACCGCAAAGCCATCAACCCCGGAGTTATTGCCTGGTTGGCAGGCCTGTAGTATGGTGGTTGAAATCCCCTGTTCTCATACAACAAGGGTTAATGATAAAGATGCTTTTCTAAACTGGAAGCTTTTTCTCTCAGATGTTTGTTGATGCGATGTTGCTATTTTTAACATTGACGTAGCATTACTTTTAAAGAATTACAGATGAACTGAAGATGAATATTATTTGTTCTTGCAGACCCGATGTTTGATATTGTAGTGCCGCGAGCCGCCTCCTCGATTCTTTAGAGCACTGTTCTTCTGCGAGAATATTACAAAACCCAGTGGTGTCATAGCACACCTTCAAAATATAAAATGTGGAACATCTACAGCATTGTGGATTGTGGCTTTCTGCCTTTAACACTCTGTAGTCTTGAATGTTATTAGCAATTTTTCAGAGGTACGTGTCACATCCATCTTTATGGTAGAACCTCTTTTTTTAAGATGAAGGTGATATTTTCAGGTTTGAGCTCCTATCGTAAAAATAAAGGTGCCGTGTTCCTCAAAAGTTATTCTAGCAATCTGCATGACTTAATGGCATCACGACCCAGAAAACCACAATCTACATTTTGATTAGTGTGCAAACCTCAGCTGCAGGATGAAAATTGTGTCACAAAGAGAAATTGAACTGTAGGACAGTTCAAAGATTTTTGGTCATTCAGATAGCAGTTTCTAGATCAAAGAGACTGAGAAACAGCACTTTAAAAATTACAGCAATCAGTGGTCCTGTTCTCATTTATGCACTTGAAAGCCCACCACCTGGTAAGTGCTGTCTCTCATCCTCTGCATACTGTTAAATTAAATAACGTTCACATAAAATAATGAAAATGTCACGGTTTACTGGGTGGAAGTAAGCTGCTGAGAATGGTTTGCTACTGCATTGCATTTATAGTTGGTGGTGGCGGTATGCGTTTCTGAGAGTTGTGAATAGCAGAAAATTTGCAGAATTATTGTATTTAAATATGCTGATGCACATTCTTTGTAAATACCTTCTGTTTTTAGTTGTAAAAGAAACGAGAGAAGAAAAGCTAATTTACCAAAGTGAAAATGTTTGTTAAATGCTTGTTTAAGTGTCATGGGCGTATTGAGATCAATGTTGTATTGAGTGAGGATAGTGCAATACGTGTGAGGCTCATGAAGATGATATTTCATTGTTTGTGATAACTGTGTTTTGCTTTTATGCAGTGATATAAGACAGTTCAATCAAGACTTTTTACACAAATCATTTATAAGCATTTGAGACGATACTTTTATATCTGAACTTAGCCTTTGGATGCATTTCTTGCTTATAAGTGTGAAGGAAAGAATTGTTGCTTCATAAGTTCCAGTTGCTTTTCTTGACACTTTCATAAATGCGCAAGCTGATCGGTCATCACTTTTTTTCCTTGGTTTGTGTTCATGTATAAGTGTTGATGGTTAATGTTACATCCAGTTCACTTTCATCAGCTCTCAGAGCATTTCATTATTAACCTTTATTCTTTTACATGAAGAGTATTCTATATCTTCTGTGCTTTTTAGGTGCACTCATATATAAAGTACTTCAGTTACTAAATGTAAATTGATTGTGTTGAATGTGTTGTATTTTTCTTGTGAAAATGTTATGATGTAGCGGTCAGTCCGTATTTTATTAGTTTCCCATTTGAAGGAAGTACTTCAAATGGAAACCACATTTTCACACTGTGAAAAATACTGATAAAAATGGCAACTTAAAAGTTTTCACTTGTTTTCATCCCCACCATTTGCTTTAAATAAGTCCACTTGGTAATCTGAATCAGAATTTGTCCCACGTTTGCAAACCCCAGTTCTACATGAGCAAATGTTAGTTTTCCCCTTAAAATATTTTATATTGTCTTCATGTTAAGTCCACGTGCATTCTAACTTCGTATTTCTTCATTAATTTCACAGAAGGACAATCAAGCAAACTGTATTATAAGTAGCACTACCTGAAAAAAAAATTATAGTGTAATGTTGAATGTAGTGTTTTGTATAAATGCAACCACCATTTATACAATGTATAAAATGAAGTTATATGCAAAAAGAAAAATTGTGGTTTGATAAATATCTGTTAATTTATTTCACCATGTGTTAGTCGTGCTTAATTAAATTTGGGGAATGCTTGCCACTGTGCGGTCGTTAATCATGTGTGTCACCCCATCTATCGTCTGAAAACAGAAAGATTAAAATATACAAAATATAATTTTATCTTTTGCTTTGTATAGACATGAAACGTCATCTGTCACGTTGAGAGAAGGGATTGGGGAGTGTTTAAGAACTTAGGTGAGTATTTGGACAGCATAAAAAGTTTTGGTCAGAAGATCTGAAAGTAAGAGACTGCTGAATGGGATGATAATACAATCCTTTATCATGTGGGCATTCAGTCTTTCATGTGTCAAAGTGTTTGCCCTCAGATTTAAGTCCAGCAGTCAGCCCCATAAAACGGGGCTGTAAGTGTGCTCTTTTGTGGCGAATGTTATAAAATGGTTATTAGCCTTATTAGGAAAAGGTGATTCAAAGCTCCTTACTACTGGACTTTTACTCTGTAGTTAACAGTTTTGCAGTTTGGTAGTGCAACACGCGTAAACCTGAACCGCGCATAAAGACGTGACACGGACAATAAAAATCAGACGTGGTAGGATGAAGACTGGAATCGTTGAGCTCAGGATGGGAATTAAAGCAGTTGTTTAAAAGTTGGGCAGACAAAAGATTCCCGTGAACGGTAACAAACCCCATTTATGGACTATCGCGCACTGAAATATTTGATTTTGCTTACATTGAGCATAAATGTGCAGCATTAAAACTGAATCTTCCTTTATCAAGTTTGTGTTCATTGTTAATTTGTGTGTTGTAGTGAAAGGAATGAGAAGAAGACAGAGTGCCAAGATTGGGAATGAAATTGTGTCTTGAACCCATTTAAGGTATATGCACTTTTTCATCAAGGAAATATTGTTAGAGATGCAGGCAGTGATGTCCTCTGTGTTCTCTTAGGCCATTTACACAACCAGGTACATTAAAATGGTGTTACATGGCATTTGTAACTGTCCCATAACTTCTCCCTCCACTGCTACTGGCAATCTTTGCAGTTGCAAATATCACAGCAACCCTGAGGGGTAATGAATCCTGGGGTGATTTTCCATCTGTGTATGTTGTAATGGCAGAAAATTCTTTGTACAACATAAAATTTGTGCGGGCGGTACAAAAATAAGTCTTTTTTTTTTACAGTGTTCCATATTGTAACGAATCGTGGAACAATTTACATCTGACGAATAACCAATCACGTTATTACGTTTGCTGGTGTCTGTTTGAGGGGATTATGGACGGGAAGGAGCACTTCTGCCACATTATTTTATTAATGAAGTCAGAGAAATTATCCCCCAGACACCACTGGAGTGTACCTAAAAGCAAGATCGTGTATCTTCTGGAACATTATTTTAAGCCCCTGCCATGGACACGAAAGTCCCGAGTCAACACCCACATTCTTCAGGGTACTTTGGTTCGTGTGGGCAGTCGAATGAAGTTCATAATATGAAGAATAATACCGGTAAGGCGGACCTCTTAAAATGATGATTAGTCATAGCCGTTAAACTAAAATGTGTTTTGAATGCAGACTCGTAAGCAGAGAATAGGATTTCAGTTCTCGTATTTACGTACACTCCATTGCGCATACAATTGTAATAAGTAAGGTAATCTACATCAACATGCCGACTGCAGTTTTGCATTCGAGATATTACACCTGTCTTTTGTCCCGTGACTGCATTTTAACCAGTTCTATAGTCGGCGCAGTAGTTTTTGGCCGGTGGAATTTTCAAGGGGGAGGCTAGGAGCGAGTCTTTTGCGATAGTATAATGCTGACTGCACCGAGGAGCTTGTGTGACTGAACGCCCAAACAAAAGAAATACGCTGACCGCGCCACCTCAGTACACAGACTAGGCCCGTCCGCCAGCTCCGATAGCTTCTCCGCCGGCCAAAAACTACTGCGCCGACTATAATGCACGCGTGTGCCCCTGTACACGGGCAAGGGCAAAGTTTCGACGACATGAAAGATTCACTTCCTGAAAATTTAGTAGAGGATGTACTAATTTCATTTGGTTCTCATAAATACTTGTCAATTGCATTTGTTTAATATACTGCGGATTACAATCATTACGACCTCGTATTGTACGATTCTAAAATCCTAACCTAAATTCTATTCGAACCTAACGTAACGGAAGACAAATTAAGGTGCTGTGCTAAAATCCGAACTGAATAACCAGCCTAAACAATTTAAAAACTAAGAATTTACCAATTTAATGAAAACTAAACGCAGAGAATATTAAAACCTCAAATCTTACAGAGAATATTAGTTTGGGTCTTAATTTACTTTTTTTATTTCCGTCCAGAAATATGAAATATTTTCATCTAAATACATTAAAAAAAGACACGCCTTGCATAAAAGAGCTCTTGAGCGTGTAGATAAACTGCAAGGGATAATTTCTGCCCAGCGTGGCATATGGATGGAATCCTAGCGTTCATGTTTTCCCCACCTTAAATACAAGGAAACAAATTTGCAAGAAGAAAACTCAGATTTTGGATGCAATGGAAGGAAGGGGCGCAGGTTTTTCCAGTATAATGTAGGTGGTCTAGTATCAAGTAAAAGGGAAGGTATTATAATACGTGAAATGGCTTGTAGGCAAAATGAAAGTTGATAACGGGTGGAGATCAGATTACCGGAGGCGACAGGATGATCGAAATGTAACGATTTTTATTGAAACTGAGTAAAATTCGATTTTATTAATAAACATACAATTTCGATGTGACTGTACAAGACCCCACGCAGGTCGCGTCGTGCTGTGACCTGCTCGCGCCAGTCCGTCGATTATCTTTCAACAATCGAAGTAGAAGGACGTATTTTTAAAAAGTGCAACGAGTGTTCATTGTCAGGCTCTGCCTGGCGTCTCGTTCTTGCTTAACCTGTCAGAACGAGTTTAGCGATGGATTTTCCGATTCTCGTGTGACAAACAAATCGACAGTGCCTTGTTTTTGTACAATTTCCGTGGCACAGGAAGCCTGCAGGACACAAACCGGGACGGTAGACCTTTGGGTTAGGTGACGATAGTTTGGGCGATATCTGTCGGACTCTGTTCTCTAGCCTACATTTCTGCTCACGACTCAAGAAAGTAATTATGACGCTGCAGTAGAAATTATGTGTAGAGACTTAGTTAACAGTAATGAAGTATCCACAGTCGCATTAACAATTTTTTTGTAGAGTTGAGTAACCCAATAACAACTACAAAGAAAAAGTGACCGTCCGCTCTCGCCCTTGACTGCTTGTGCGCGGAAGACGACTGCGTCGAGTACGTACAAATTTGTTACGCCCAGACGTACAGTAGAAGAAGAAGAAACTTGAGAAACATGTCGGGTCTGTAGAGCTGTAAATCAACGTAGAGACAAAGAATTCCGTCCGTCTCTTACTTGCTTGTCGTCATAAAAAAAACAATCTGGAAATTGAATCGGCATGTGCAGACGTATGCAGGAGGGAAACCTCGATCCGCGATGATGTTTTCTTCTTCCAACGCAACTTCTGAAGCGCCGGGCGGTTCTTCCTTCATCGGATTTGCACGACGATTCGACCGTTGAGGGGTTGTGTTGGTCGCCAGTTGCGCTTCATTGTCCGGCCATCCTGTGCCAGAAGACTTCTGAACTCGTCAACCTGCGTTCGTAAGAGAAAGATAAACATTGCACTTGTCGTCTGACAATTTTAACTTTCTTTTTATTGTAGTAGCTGCAACAGCTCCGGCAGTTATTGCCATGGTCAACGAGGCAATGCGGGCATACGAGTATGCCCCCCGCAAGTGAGTCGAATTAACAAGTCCCTCGGAACCCTTTCAGGCCAGGAAGGGACTCGAAGTTGGCAAGGCGCCGGGCCCGGCTGGTGTTCCGAACAGGCTCCTGAGACGTCTGCCAAGGCGCGCGGTAACCTTTCTCACGCTGTCGTCCGCAGGCAGAACTTCCCCTCGGCATGGAAACACGCTCGCGTGGTGCCCATACTGAAACCGGTGAAGGACCCCACGCTACCTTCTTCCTACAGACCAATCAGTCTTCTTGACACGGTCGGCAAGCTCTTTGAGTAGATCATATTAACTAGAGTGCTACACGAGGTGAAGGAGCGCGGGCTGCTGCGCGACGAGCAGTTTGGGTTTCGACCCACAATTAACCTTGGACACGGCGCTGCAGCTGTCCCGCCTTTCTGAAAAACAAAATGTCAGCACGAACTATGTCGAGGAAAGCCGACTCGGTTTTCCTGAATGTAGCCACGGACTCCGATCGAAGTATGTGAATCCAATTTATTTTTCTTTCGCCAGATTAATGTACTCAATTTCCGGTCTTATTTGATGTAACCGTATCGACACACTTTTTCAAGCAACCAAGAATTCCACAAAACAAACTTAATATTGGCTGTGGTCGTCTGTGTTCTGGTCGCCAGCCATACATCAACTCTGAATACGCTCCGACGCCCAGAAGACTACGCGACGTCACAAGACAGAAGACCGCGATCGACATCCTCACCGACCTCAGCTCCTCGAATCTTAGAACTTCTGTCCTCGGTCATGTTGTTGGGCGTTGTCCGCAGCGACTGCCCTGGCACTGACCCCTTCCTGTGGAAAATACATCCTGAACAGACATACCTGATGCCTGGAGACTGTCAGCGGTTCTTTCCGGATGACCCAGGTCACGGATTCTGAGCACGGCGGCGTAGTCAGTGAGCCGTTGTACGTCATGTACAGGTTCGAGAACTCCGGCACTAGCCTGGACAGCGGAAACGGCTCGGCGAT
>NW_019060606.1:34159-50989 GCF_000696155.1 Zootermopsis nevadensis | reverse complement strand
GACCTGACGGCCTGCAGCGCCTGCACCACCTGCTGCAGGGCCGTGTAGTTGTGCTCCACCTCCGAAACCTGCGCGACATCACACTGCTCAGCACCTACCGACATCTGACGCACAGTCTGACGCTAAACCTAGCGGAGGCTGAGACGATTTTGCAGCGCCGTGTGGCCTGGCAGAAGTTAGCGACAGTTCTGGGGTCCTTTCCGCCTTTTTCGTCATGGTGACGAGTAAGTGGTGTGCGTGGAATCAGTCTGAGATGCGGGAGCCAGTCAGTGCAGGCAGAGAACCTTGGCCGGAGAAGTGGGTACAGGGTCCGGATCGAGCGAGGGCCCAGGATGCGGGAGGCCTTAGAGATTGAGCTACGTTCGAACAAGGAGAGGACGGAAGGCGGCCTTTCCCTGAGTCGATCATGCAAGCCCCTCGTCCACACTCTTGAAGGACGTAGAAAACATGCGGCGCAGAATTGCCAGCCTCGACCTGGCCACAAGGCCACCAGACAAGGCAACTTGTCCTTTGTGAAATGGATTTTGCTTGGATGGATCCCTGGGATTTGAACGTAGAAGTGTACGGATCGATTCGGCTGTTGGCTTCTGCCACTTGGAGGAGGAATCACCTCAGCTGAAGGTCTCCACGACTGGGGAAGGCGGGCTGAGTCCCTTTTGAATTATACGCTGTCATTTGACTTACAGCTGACGAAAAGCATGGAAACCCTATCATTCTAACCCAGTAGTTAGACCACTCGTTGCGCCGACCTGTTCGCCTCTCCTGGGGACGGACTCGGCTGGGCTACTGATCCCGCCCTTGGTTGGCTTTCTGGTTGGTTGGCTGCGGAAGCTTAGAAAACTTCTGAGGCAGCAAAGACCTCCGAAACGTCGGCATATTTCTACCAGACTGCACGGCGCTAGACCCAGAAGACGGCCATTTTCGGACTCATCTCCGAGAGAACCTCGAGTCCTATTAATGGAGTAACTCCATTGGTCGAGGTTGATGACGTTAAGTCATGGGAAAATGACAGAGAATGAGTGGGAACTTCGACATCGCTTTACATGACTTGGCTTCCAAGGCAAATTTCGTAACTAGCTGTGACGTCAAAATATGTCTGCGTCAGTACCCGAAAGAAAACGCCGATGACCCGAATTCCAGCCGCGTAGTTCCCCGCCTCCTCCAGAGAACTAAGATCCCTTCGATAGTGGACCACGTGCATTTCCAGGGCAAATCTGAAAAATTGCAAATGGTGGTGTTATCAGTGAGGTTGATCGCTTGCATTGGTGGACAGTAACTGATATTGGTTGAATCAACGAGATGAAATTACAGATAATACGTTTCGTATGAGTGTCGAGCTATTTACATCGAACTAAGTAACTGCTCTGCGTAAGAAGTTGACAGAACCCCCCCCCCCCCCCCCCCCCCCATCCTGTATAAAACCTGAAGGATCATTCATAGGAACCACATTCATCCAAACCACATCCGCCCTAAGATCCGTTTCTATTTTATCGTGCCGTGGTCTCCTTCGTCGAGGCTTCCTCCGACGTATTCTCTAAGCCCGTAACCACTTTCTTTGGTCAGCACTCTTCTTCTACCCACCAAATTCTCAAAGCCCTCAATCTGTGTTCTTCCCTTAACGTGAGAGACCAAGTTTTACACCCGTACAGGACAACAGGTACTATTAACTTTGAATATTTTTATTTTAGTGTTTTGGTTAGCAGACAGAAGAACGAAAATTTCGAACTGCGCGTCAGAAAACATTTCCGGTTTTAGTGCGCTCTTAATTTCCTCGTGATTGCAAGTTTGATTTCTTATGACTGTGAAGACGTGTTTAGAACATTTATTAGCTTCTCTTATACGTTCATTTTTAATGCGCGTATTTTTCTCACTACGTACCTCATGGACCTACCCTCCTCGTCTGTCGCTACAGAAACCATTTTCGTCGTTACTCGAACCCAGGACAATTCTTTAGAGTCTTTCGCTTTCTAAACCCTCTTCCTGATTTCAGGGCATAGTCAAGCAGAATTTGGGGCAAACTGGCTTATTCCTTCTCTAGCTCCAAGTGAAAATACTTAGCACACCCACATTTCCAGTTTTGTGCTTCACGAGACTGCAATGGAACGTTACTACTATTTTACGTCTGTCTTATTTGTTGGTGGCGATTACAACAGACCGCTACTTCAAGTACCACGAAGCAGACTCGTTGAGAATCTGAACTGGTCGTGAAATTTTCCGCTTGTGTGCGACCCTCGAGGACTGTTTACAGCCCGCGACTGATCCCTTTTGTGAGCCAAACAGAAAAATAACGACTGTCTGCAAGTTCTTCTCGCCGACTCGCATGGGCGCAAGGAATTGAACTCGCCTCTCGTTGTTGAGCGTGTGTTCGCTCCCCGACTGGTCGTCCTCGCCCCAGTGGAAGTGCACCTGTTGGAAGACGTATTCCTCCGAGGTCTGGGTAGACCAGTGGTACGGACAGTCCTCCTTCCTCGCCCACGTGGCCATCAGCAGAACTGAAATTCGGAGTTCACTGGCTTAAGCACACTCTTTGAAGGCGTACCTGGCGGGTTGCTGCAAAAAGAAGCCCGCATGATCTCGGCAGTAGAGATGGGCGCGTATATTCGGCGGTGTGGGGTGGGGTGGGGGCTGAGATCGTCACTCCACTGGCTAGCTGTTTAAGTAAGAACCGTATGTCCAAGTCGTGTAAAAAAAAGGAGCTTAATAAACCTGGACGTTTGAAGTAATTGACTGTCATTGTCCGTCGAGGACTCGAGGACTGGCCTCACCTGTGTGGCCGTTGTTGGTGACTGTCATGGCGGCAGGCTTCAGCGAGTAGTTCCACCAGATGATGCGTGGGTGGTGCCTCGTCACTGCTGTGGTTGTGTCCAGATTCACGGGGCTCTGGCTGTGGCCTCCACACGTGTGGAACGTCTGCACCCACGTGGCAGGACCTGCCACAGTCACTCCTTAAACTTCTGCACAGAAGGCGCATCCATCGTTTCTTACGTCGGCCTGGGAACCTCCATTACTGGAGCCCGAGGCAAGAAATGGTCCATTCACGCACACAGGCTGTGCCATTTAGAACCCCCCAGAAGAGTCGTGTGCTTTGGAAATCAAGAAAAGTCTCGCGATTTTGTTAAGGAATTGAGTTTTCTTTGTTACTCGACACTTCTCACATGATATATCGTTATTGGACTGGAGAGAAAGCAGTTTACTTCTAGCTGTCTAACCGCCCACCCCAGCAATAATCTGAATTTGGTAAACGATAGGCGTTTCGGTTCTTTGGCACTACATCTTCAGGAAGCTCGGCGGCACGAGGATCTACCTGTCAAGGAACATGCTGGAAAGAAGGGCCGACATGCAGGGTGTTACCCCAGGCAAGCTACGGAAAAACGAACCGATGTCTTGTAATGGTCTTCATTGCGCACAAGAAGCTCTTGGCGTGGACATTGGTTCGCCGTGCGAGTCGTCAGTTCATTAAATCGTGCGCGGTTGTTTCAGCTCTTTTTTAAATTTTAATACAGCAACTTTCAGCTCGTAGATGAGAATCGGAAACGCAGAGATACCGAGAAGTTTCCGAAGACACTGGACGCAGAAGCTCCTGCCGAATCGACACGAAAAAGTCAGTTTGAAAGACGCTTCGGCAAGCACGCAAGGTGCCGCGAGAAAATCTTCTAAGCTTTAAATTTCAAGTAAAGTTTCCCACTGGTTGATCACATCGTCCTTCAGATGATTCCAATCCGCCGCCAGGAACTTCCTTCAAACTCGCGTACCGGGCCACGGTCAACGTGAAAATGGCATATGGGAAGGATTACCCTTTTCAGTGGATGAAGAAGAACTTTCGTAAAGAAATTTCCTTTGCCCTAGCACGCAAGACGGCGCCAGCCTGCCGTTTTTTCAAGAAAACAGCGGCTTTGTGCCCCCCCCCCTTCCAGACTGCGTTTGTCTGATAAGAAATAAGCGGACAATTTTAATACACGCAGTACCAGTTTTTTGTCAGTCGAGTGCAAAAACGTATCTTAGGCCTCTTTCTCAGCTTATAAACCGGATCGACTGCTAGTTGCTCATCTCGTGACAGCCTGTTTGGAATTAGAGAGCCAGGAAGGGCTGTTTCAGCATAATCGGAAGTTTCCAGACACCGCGTACCAGAGTTCGCCATTGGACAGGATACCTACCCACATCCACCAAATTTATCCAAACTAACCTAACCTAACCTAACCTAACTTAACCTAACCTAACTTATCCTTCCCTGTCTCCATATTCACCAGATTCGAAGATGCGTCTTCCTTCAAAGCAGTGGCGAATCCTGGTCACGAAGTGAGGTCGCACCGTAGTCGTATTATTATCATTTTGCATCTGTTGTGACACGAGAAAAACATTTTTTGTCCTCCAATTTGGTGGTGTGGCCTCGTAATGCAGCGTCCGCCACTGCTTTAAATTCCCACGATTATCTAGTGGTTAGAGGTTGAAGGAGTACGTACCACTTTGTTTTCCATAGCCGAAGTGGTTGGATTTGCTGTGTTCGTTGAATTTGTAGTGCAGATCCATCCTGACGGCTGAAAGAAAGCGATGTGGTCATTATTGTAACGCTCAGACGAGTGTGAATTGTTAATCCTTTAAAGCGATTAATAACTCTGAATTCTGTTCTTTTACGTGTTTCGTTAGATCCTCAGTGTAAACAGCGATTATTTTTTTAAACAGTCGATGCTTGTAATAGTAAAGTGCGGTATTTCCTTTGTTACAGACTAAATTCATAAAATTTTATTTAGATGATGTTTGTGTTCAACGGGTTAAAAGAACCAAGGACTTGAACGTAGTTACAAATCATGTAAATTTTATGTTACCATTAAGTGAAGTGTATGTTCATGTCTGGTGACCGGAGCAGAGGATTCAACAATAATTAAACACCACGTTCGGGGTACGCGAATGAGTGAACTGCCTGAAAATGTGGCAGAATCCGGATGTTTGGGAACAACTCTGCTATTTTCAGTTTGAATGAAAGTCGCTCCCACAAAACACTATTGAATTATAGGGCGCGTGTTGTTGAAAATACGTGAAATAATCAGGCGTCATTATCGTATCAGAGTTCCACGATCCTTTAGAAATGTCCTTGGTTTCATAAATTAGCACGTCACTAAGTTTCTCGCTCGGTCGTTGACGTGAGGCATTTTAGAGATACAGATGATCACAACTTATAACTTTAAAACAGCTCAAACATTGCAAATGAATGTTTTATAAAATGCCGCAACGAGTCAAGACGGAAATGGTTTGAGCGATCACACCGTCGGTATGCTTTAGTTCCACAATCTTTATTTGAAACATTTTAAATATGGTGAACATATAACAAGCTAGAAGCGAAATTATTTTAAGAGCATTAGTGCAGCATTGTTGGTCACCATGATGAACTGAATTGAGGTTAGTCAGTAGAAGTACTTTGTTCGCTACTCGTTCGAGTTGGATAATTGATCAATCGTAGGGAGCGAGAGGTCATCTTCTGCCGCGAGATATCGCTTTGTACCTGAAAGAAACCATTATCGATAGGGTCGATATATTAAAATCGCAATGAAATATGTAAGCAGCCTACGTTGTTTAGTGTGAGTCACTTTGCAAATGCGTTGTTCACCAACGGAACTGAAATTGAGTCCTGTAATGGGCGCGTTTTGTTCGCTGTCAGCAAATTATTTGCCGCGTAAACGTTCACTTCCCACTTCGTCCCTGCTTTGCTTGCTTTCTGCTATATCAACTGACTTACCTGACAGACAGCTCTGCGCATGAATAGTGACGAGCAAAAGCAAGGCGAGAACTGGTTGAACGAACCTCGGCAAACAGCAGGTCATCGTCTGTACTGAAATAACAATTGTATTTGTAAGATTTAAGGTTTTCACAGCGGTGAGTATGAAGATTTCTGTCGCAGAATCTTTAAACACTGTTTCCTTCCTAAACCGAATCTGTTCAATTTCAAGGCCGTTTGTACCATTTTTGGTTGTAGTTAATCCGAAAATCCGTGTCGTATTTCGTATCACATTTCCTGTTTAACAATGAACGTGTCCCGTACACTAAGGGCATTGCTATTCTATCTCCATTACAAAATTCACAGAACTGCGCTGGTTTACTCTTAAACAAGCAGTCGAATGTTACAGAAGAACAGAAAACCTCTTGATGTAAGATTTCTACTGCTAAATTACAAGAGCATAGCAAGACAGTTTAGAGAAAACAGTTAAAATACTCTTAAAATAAATTGCAGGACTTCTGTGCACTGTAAATTTGATTAATCAAACTTCTAAGAAGCTGTTATTGTTTTCGGGATGTTTCAAGAAAGGAAATATTCACAAAAGACTTAACGGTATGAGACATTTAAGAAAAAGCGACGAAACATATTTCTTTATTCCAACTGATTAATTTACCTGCAAAAGTTGTCGATTATTCCCTCTTTCAGCTGAGAGGCTATTTCTTGCCGAAGAAACGTTAATTTCTTTCCAGTACATTTAAAAATATAAACGTGTGAAAACAAGTTCTTAAGAAGTCGAATATTGCTACGAAAGCGGTAAAGTTAGACACGTAAAAAACTTAAATATCTTCTTCAGTGCCCTCACCTTTATGAGGAAGTTGCTCAGAAGCATAAGTACATTCTTCTTCCATAATTACCCTCCTGATAATTCATGTCTCGTGACTGCTCTGTCTCCTTGAATTGTTCATTTGCCATCATTTCCAGTGCCACTGAGATTCATAAAACGTTCATGCAGCTACATATACTGTGCGTTGCTTCGTTCGTTCGTGTAATTGTATGTTTCTGCGCCAAGGCCAAACCTCGGACAATGAAAGAAACCACGAGACTATTTATCCTGACATTAAAAGCCAAGCTCTGATCCTCCTGTCGTGTTCAAAGGCAAGCGAATGCAATCGAAAGGTTTCTTATGTGGCTTTGCACCTGCGCCCAGGCACCTCTTCATGTAAAGGGGGCGTCACTGTCGCCCAGTTTCAACCAAATTATAAATTTTTCAACGAATTTTAGTAAACTCCCCGATACGAAATTTCTTGAAAATTCGTAAAGTAGTTGTCGATTTGTTACGTTCAATAAACAGGCAGACATAACCTAACTAAAGGGAAACATCTCTACAATTTTGTTGCGATCGCACCTAAAGATGAAGTGGTACTGATTGTTCAGTATTGTAAGTAAGGAAACTGAAAACATGGAAGGTCGAGTTGACTCTGCTAATTAACAGTGCCTATGCCTGGTCTGAAAGCAGGTGAAGCGGAAATGCAGTACTATTAAATCCGTCCGACAATTATACAACAATGCAAAATTATTATCATCAACAAGAATATATGTTGCCTGGAACTCCATTAGGTCACTACGACGAACTCGTCCAAACTCTTAAAGAGTTCGCTGCCTTGTGCTGCAGCAATTTTTTTTTTTCGTGGGCTTATGTTGCAATAATTATGAAGGTCTTTTGGAGCTGGATTCAATCCACTTCGTTACAGTTGACGTCATTTCCGTTTTTATGTATTTAAAATAAAAATAGCCGTTATTACATTTTTGATTCTGTCGATCCTTTTCTCGGACTGGGACCTGTTCATATACGTTCTTGGCAGATGATCCAGAAGTGGTTTGCCATTGCCTTCTTCTGTGTGTGAATGGAGTAATTGTTGGGATGCCACGGAGAAACTGGGGAAGCCCCCGGAGGAAAACTCCGTGTTGCCTAGACCACGGCCTTGCCCAACACAAGTTATAAATTCGGGCACCGCCGGAAATCGAACCCGAGACCCCAGGATTACAAAGCCAGCGTTCTAACCGCTAGACCACCGTGGTCTGTCGGTGTACGGATACGTAATAGGGTAATCAGAGACCATTCTTCTTGTATGACTTGACTTGACTTAAACTATCACAAGAATCTCTCTCCTCTGAGGAGCAGCGCGAAAGAGCCCTACGTCCGGTCCACTTTGCCACCGAGGAAAGACCACTAGGGCGCTGGGTGGGTACAGCAGACAGCCTACACGTGGTTGAGAATTGTTTTCCTTGTCGGGAATCGAAATCCTGTTGTCGAGTTGCATCGGCTTTCCGATTCTGAGGCGGTTTCAAGGCGTAGCGTCTCTAGAAATGCAACAACGTTGGAATTACACGGCGTGTGGTGGGGGTAGGGGGGTGGAGGGAAATTCCATGGTACATTTTTAAGCATCTTTCCTCGGTAATTAGCGACGCGTGCTTGGCTATTTAGAACGTAGTTATTTCAAGTAGAAACACGAATGAAAATATATGGGCAGGGGTGCCCAGCGCAGTAAAATCTGCGCCTCAAGTCGCTCAACGTGACGTAGATCAGTGTTCGGAAAGGAGGACAAAATTATAATAGATTATGAAAGTAAACATACACGACGTGTTGTTTGAAAATGCGAGAGTTTTAAAGTATGTCAGGTGATATTAAATTCAAGAATTATCTGAGAGTGGATTTCAATGGAGGAATACTTGCTACCCTTCATTCAGAGTACTTTGTCTTTCCGTGCCCAATCAAAAACTCCGAAGACTGAAAGACGAAACTCAAAATTGCATTTGTTGGCGACTTTGTCCCTCTGAGCTGTGACGTCGTGTGGACTCGTACGTAGGTTGTACCTACGCTTCGCAGAAGGATACAGTCTGTATCTCCAGGGCTCCGAAACGCTGTTATGCACACGGCGCCACGGTCCAGGGGAACTCCATCGTCTGCTTCACCGTTGTGACATTCTCGAATCTCAGAATTGTATCTGCTATTTTCTGTGTAAGAAATAGTGGGCACCGTTTGAACGTAGGAGATGATAAATGACAATAGAATGATCAGCTGCGTAAGTTTCAGAGATGAAAAAGAATATTGTATTGTCCGCAAAGTTAAGAACTCTCGATGTTTATCGAAGGCGGGCAAATTCTTGAGACTGTGAGGGCCTATCAGTTTTTACAGAATAATTGCACTGCGTGTAGGTAGTTGACATCTAGAAGCTCGTTATTCGACGACCTCGTAATTGTTTTTGCTTCCCGGAAAACAATTCCAGGAAGCCGTTGATTGTGATCCCTGATCTGCGTGTGATAGAAAACCCCATTCTGCTGTTTGTTTGCGAAAAAATGCGGAAGATAACAAATGACATTCACTGTTGTTTTGTTATTGTTTTTACCATCATCATCACGACCTACACATCGTGAAGAGACGTTAACGCCCACTTCCCATCATTCTTTGGCGTAATAGTGATTTTTACGTATTTAAAAAAATATGAAATGTAATTAATGCATTCAGTTTTCTTATTCCAATTGAAATTGCGTTTCGTATAGATTACCCTTCTTCATCATACTTAAAGTTCTACAAATTTCTGTCTAATCTAAGAAGCGGTAGTCTTTGAATTCTGTTGATTACAGCATGAGAATTAAACCGATGTGGTTTTTCTAATTACGTTCTACGTAAAGTTAATATGTCCCCCCCTTCTGTTAATCCATCTCTGGGTTATCTTGTCCGTCTGCACTGCTCACTCTACGTATTCTTCGTAGACCTTCTGTCTCGCCAGAGCCGCAAAGGGGCACAGACCATAGTCGAAATCGTACCGACATTTTTCACGCGCTGTTAACTTTTACGCTCAGCATCAGAGTCTGAAATAGACAACTGTTGTTCCAGTCAGTGCGAGTAGAGGAATAATACTACAGTTGGTAACTGCACCGCTAATTCCATCCTTACAGATTCCTTCAGAATTTATTAACTTGAAATTCTTGTAGGCGATTTACAAGGCGGTGTTAACTCGATCCTTTTCCGCGTGGCTTCCGGAAACACGATTCGACGTCGACAAATTTGGTTACCGTTGTGCTTCCGGTGTGTTCACAGCGATATTCTGATTTCATGTGTTCTGGCTGAAGTAGTGCCTTTGAAATGGCGGCCCACAGTTTACTTCTACGTAAGCCCTGGACTTCCCTGTGTTACTTCAAATGGCACCACACCTACTTGAGCAACACAAAACCTTCTGCACCTTGTGGCGCCCTTTGGCAAGTTCTCTCTGGGACTTGAGGGGAAAATAGCTCCAGCTGAAGGGCTCGTGACTGGATGAGGCGGACCGTGCCTTTTTTAAATTATACAGTGGCGTATGCCTTACAACTGAGGAAGAGCGCGGAAAACCTCAGTCAGGGTAGTGGAGTGGTTAGACCACTCGTTGCGCCGACTTTCCAGGGCAGCCTCGGCTGGTCTACTGAGCATCACCCCGCCACCCATCCCAAGATTGCCCGTGGGTTACCTCAGTCAGCCATTTGCCGTACTAAGGGGTTCCCTGCATCAGCTAACTTTGAGGCTAAGTTCTCAGTCTGTGCTCTCTGGGGAGGTTGGCGAAGAATGGAGTCCACGATCCTCATGAATTTGCCTCTTACCAATGTGCCAACATGTGCCAGTGCGATGTGAGGACACTTAGACTGTAACACTTGCAGATTCCGTACGTGGCTGCAGGGAGCAGGCCTTAGGATCAGGAATGCGTAATCCATCACAGACTGGATAAGCTGCTTGTAGAGCAGCATACCATTTCTGATGGACAGATCGCTTCTCCTGTTACGGAGGGGACCAAGCACGCCCAATCGTTGAGCTGCCCTCTTTCCCACCTGGCTGACGTGCGCCGACCAGGTTAACCCGGTGCCAAGGGTCACCCCAACATACCGCGCAATCTCGACCCATTATTTCGGCTGTCCGAGAAACTGCACTCGTGTGGCTTTTCGATGCGTCTCAATTCATCTTCGAGACGTTGATTGCAATCCTCCGGGCCCGCAGCCAGACCTCCAGTCTACCGATATGGGCCTCCAGACAACCGACGAGAAGCAATGGACTACCGGAAGTGGCTACTAGAGTCATGTCATCGACGTACAAGCTCGACGTGGCGGGAGGGTGTGGGTACGCCTTTCACACACAGACTGAAGGGTAGAAGGGAGACGAGTCCACCCTGGGCCACCCCAGCCCGCATTCCACGACATGTGGTTGTGACTGAGTAGAAGGACGTTTGGAATTTTCGCAAATCAAAGAGTAGGGAATTCGTTTTCACGAGATAGGACGGGATGTTTGAGACACAAATAAAAGGGTAATGTTATTTCCTGGACTGGTTACCAAACGTACGCTATCGCCTAGTCTTTAAACATTCAAAGTCGCGATTCAGGTTTTCGAAATAACTTAATCAAAGCTGTTAAATTGCTTTAATACTTTCGTTTCCAATAATCAAATTACAGACGGTCAGGGCAGAGATCTTGAACAAAATGAACACTTGTGTGAGATTTTGTCATGAAGAATTGTAGAAGTTTACCGACTCTTCGGAGGTGCATATGTACTGCCTCCATCATCAGGGTGATCCCAGACTACACAACGCAACATCCCATAAAAGTGTTCTTCAAATGAGAGATGAACAAAAAAACTACTGTGCTGGCATTCGACTACAGAGTCTGAGAAAAGCCACGAAAAGCTTTCTTAATAACCGCTCGGCAAACTCCCCAAGGCAAAAGCGACGTATATCCGCTGTGCCAGGACCTCGCGTGCAGGGGGCGGAGCCTCAATGCTTCCGGCGTCCCTGACGGCAACCTGCACTTCAGGCTAAACTGTACGTACGCTGATTACCACTCTAACCGCCTCTGTAAGCCATTGGTTCTGTTGCCCCGATACGTCTGTAGGCGTCTTCTTATCTTCAGCTATTACAGGGGTTCTCAACAAGCGGCCCGCGACCATGTCTTGTAATATCATGCCACCCTATGTGATGAAGAATAGTTACCTAATATAAGAATACACGTTTTCTTAAATTGTTCAATAGTTGGTAGTTATGAGCAATTATTTGCCTCGATGGAGAACGTCGAACGAAGAAGTAGGATGCGTCTTATTGGTGAACACTTGGAAGGGTGCATGCGATTTGTAACAAAAGAAATTAATCACGATATTAGGAAGCTAACAAAACAAAATAAATTATATATATAAAATGCTAGCGTTTTTCACAGACTGCCATAAGTCTGCCGGAGCTCTTCTAGAGAACGTTTTTGTTCGCTCAGCAAGTAAATAAATTCCTGAAGGCTGATTACCGTGTTTGCAAGAACCGACACTTATGCTGAGCCACATAAACACCCACAAATCCTATTTATGACCCGTTTTAATAATATCTCCCACCTACACGCCTGTATTTTCCAAATGGAATTTTCCCTTCTCGCTCTCCAACAAAATCATAGCTCAAGAAACAATTGAAGAAAATGGCCCATTGTTCTCCATAGTACATGCATTGCAGCAAATATTATTCGGATTTTAAATCAAGGATGCAAAGTCAAGGAATTAGTGCATGGGGAGATGAAAAATGCGCCTGAAACCCCCCCCCTCCCCCCTAATCCAACGAGTGCTGTAAATAAGCCCAGGATAATGCAATTTTATTCACTCTATTGCACTCAGGTGGTTACAAGCATAACTAGAAGCTGGCAAACCAGGTTTATGTTCCGTTAGGTTATCTGCGATCCATATTATGAGTTAATGTTGAAGTTTCTCCAGATTTCGGCGCCGTGTTGACTGGTCGATAGATACCAACGTTTCGCATTTCTCCGAAACATTGGCATGCAGTCACGGCTGTGAAAACTTTAAATTTCACATTTTATATGTTGGTAGTACTAGTCACAGATTATAAACACAAAGCTCCACTCAATTCACAGATATGAACATAACACTATCGTGCCGTGTTCCGATCCATGCTTCTGGGTTGTACATCTAGGTTGTTGTTGTAGGTTTTGAGAAGTCGTGTTGGTGCTGTAAGTCATATGTAGCAGTTATGGTTAGGAAAAGAAAGTGCGCAGACTGGAAACCAGTACAGTTGACTGAAAATTTAATATCCAAAGGAATTGAAGGTTTAGTTGGAATAGAGGAATTGAACACTTATGAAATACTTCCAGGCGATACCAGACGGAGTGTGTGCAAGGTAGGGATGTGCATGTTGCGTTGAATTTTCTTAGTGGCATATAGGTTATTTATATTTTTACTGGAAATTTCAGATGGCTATACTTCGCAGTTGACCCTGGACAATAACGATGTTGTTTATCCTCGAAGGCCAGCTCATTTTATGACCGATCAATCGAGACTCGGCCAGATTTTAATTGTGTCTGACCGTTCCAGCATGTCGTCGTCGTGTGTCCTGTATGAGGAGACGACGAGTCTGTCATTTGTCATCCTTTGTCACGTCTGTACATAGTTTCTTTACATTTTCCTATGTAAAATAAAAACATTGTCTCTGTCAGTCCACGTTTTGTTCAGCTGATTATGTGTTATCTTAATTTTCTCTGTGCTACAGTGGCAGCTTAGTCACTTGAATGGTCCTAGGCTTGACCACAAGTTTAAGGCTCTTATATTTTCTGTGTTGGGCTTCGCCTTGTCCTGTAATACAACCATTTGCATTATGAAGATTTTGTGTTGCTTCTGCTTGCTGCCTGCAAAATTTTGTGATCAAATCACAAACATGGAATTTTGATACCTACATGCAAATCACAGATCAGTGTGCACCTTGGAAAATTGCCATTGCTGTGGAGAACCCTGTTTTGCAAGCATATTACCATGTTTCTCTCCATGTTTTAATAATTGCATAATTTTTGTTACCAGAAAAAGTTTGGGAAGAGCTTTAGTGTCCTGTCTGCTGATGGAAACGTTCAACTTAAATCTGAAAAAAGGAAAGAAGATTCCATACAGCCATCTCCTAAAAGGAAAAAAGTCAACCATAAAAGGAAACACAGGAGAAAGGGTGTGACTGACAAATCAAGAGAAGTGCTTGAAACTGATAAATATGAAGCACAGTCATCAGATAGTGAAGTTGAAAGGAAGAGTGTGTCATCAGAGTTACTGGACAAAATGTCTGCTTGGAATGGATTAGGCATTTCAAGCTCCATACTGCGAGCACTCAGTGAACAGGGGTTTGTAGAACCCACAGAAATTCAGGTATGATTCAGAAACTAGTCCAAAATAGTAGCTGTCAAGCGTGACTGAACACCTTCTCAGTAAAGTGACATTTTCAGTTTTATTTGTTATCCAGTTCCATGTGTAAACAAAAAATAATTTGTTTCATTATAATGAAACTGGCAGGGTGTGGCTGGGTATCTTGTTTATTATGAATTCAATTTTTCTTGTGGAACAGTGTGGTGGTATTTCAAGGTCTGTTTATTTATTTTTTGTTATGAAGATTTTTAACTTTATTCTGCAGTTTTTTAAGGAAATAAATGGTCATTTAACCTTACCTTCACTTCTGGAAGGGGGGAAGTGGAGGTAAGGCCTCACTTTAAGCACAGGAACAACTTTGCCCTTCCATGCACGTAGTTTTCATTACCTTTGAAGAAGTTCTTATCTTTTGTTAAAAGTTATTGGATATGAAATCTCAGTTTACTTTTACCATATTTACTCATGCACCCCTTGATGAAGGGATGTAATGGGCCTTCACATTTACAGTAGTTTTTGAAGGGATTTCAAAATAAATGGGAGTTTGTTTGGCGTACCTGATTTGAGACAAAATAAAGTTTTTTATTTGCTTCAAATTTATGATGTATTTTAAAAAGTTCTCAAGTTTTTCTTCATATGCGTCTGGTAACCTCTGCACGATCTGGGTTTGTCTTCTTATGGTTAAATTATGGGCAAAATACCTCACCAACCACTCTTGCCTTACCTTGCCTTAAAATTTGTTACTTGCTTGGTCCCAGCTATTTTCAGTGCTTTCATCTGGATTATTTCCGGCGATACAGCGTATCTGAACTGCCGCTTCTCGCAAATAAAGTTCACTAGCTCCTCTTTGATTACCTCAAACTTTGGTTTGGATCCTCTGAAGGCTCTTCGTTTGCTTGTAGTCTCCATTAGAATGCCCTTCTTCTTCTTCTTCTTCTTCTTCTTCCAGTCTGTTATACATGCCTCACTGATGATGAACCTTCTCCCGGCAGCCCGATTTTCGATTTCTGATTTCCTCAGCCACTCGAACTATCTTCAGTTTCTCTCTCAGTGTGAAAGACTGTAATCTCATACCCTTGTTACTCATTTTTAAAATAGTAACTGAAGAAGGTAATGGTCAACCCCAATTTTAAAGGACAAAGAGCAGGTAGAGACATACAGTTAGGTGTGAAATGATTCATACTCGTGTAAGCCGTGCACCCCATTTTACGGGTAAATTATTTTCAAAAAAGTCAGCGTGGGGTGCACGAGTAAATATGGTATGTCATCAACTTACTTGTGTTCTGCAGACTTTTACTTTCTCCTCTCTAATTCCATGCACGTTACTTATTCATTGCCCTGATGATTGAGGCAGCAAGGACCTCTGAAATGTTGGTAAACTTCTACCAGACCACATGGCGCTACAACTCAGAAGACATCCATCTTCATACTCACGGCCGTGAGAACCTGAAATCCTACTTCAGTTGTCTTGTCCTTAGCTCCCTTACCAAGGGACTACTGCATTTGAATTGTTTTGTCTCTTGCCTCTCCTGTTTATTTGTAATACTAGTTATTTTGGCATTTTCTTTATCAGGTGGGGACTTTGGTCTTGCAGGTGTTTTCTGTTTATCCAGTCCCTGGCTGCCCACTTCACTTTTATTTCTGAGGTGTTGTAGACTGTAGGCTGTGCTGGATGTAGTCATCCATTAAACCCTTTTATGTTCAGCTAGTTCCACAGTTTGGAGGCAGAGGGCTAACTTGGAGACAATATGGTGTTTTTCAAATGCTTTAAATGTAGCTTGAGTGCCTGATAGAATAATAACAGTAAATAACCTTATTTCATTACTGTGTGACTATTGTAGGCCAAAACCCTTCCAGCCGCTCTCCTGGGCCGGAGAGATATCCTTGGTGCTGCAGAAACTGGGAGTGGGAAGACTCTGGCATTTGGAATTCCAATTCTTCATAGAATTCTAGAAGACAAGAAATGGAGCTCAGGTAGTTATAATGTTTACCTTTTAATTTCTGCTGTAATTTTTGCTGCAGGTCGGCTTTTGAGTTTGGCTGTACTCTTGTTGCTGAAGCTGTTAACCTTTGTGATATGGGAATTTAAATTATACTTACATAACTTCACAGCCAGATTAAGTTGGCATTTAAACGCTTTCAAGTGAAGAAAATGATTACATAAATTATGGCCTAAGTGGGATTTGAGTTTTTCACGGCATTGGCTCTTCGCCCTGAGACAGCAAGGACCTCTGAAACGACTGTGAACTTTTTCCATACCACTTGCTGCTACTACCCAGAAGAGCCATTTTCAAATTATGGCCTCTTCACTGCATACTCTGACATACTGTCTCTGAATAAACTGTAGACTATTTAGGGTTAATCCACTTTCTGTACTCACTGCTGTTTAGTATACTACCACTCTCTCATTACATTCTTGCAGTATACCCCAGAAAGCCTTGGAACAGAAATTCTGTACGTAGGGTAAAAATATTCATGACCATTACTGTTTCTAATAAAATGTTTTAGGCTTATATGGTCTCCCTAAGAAGTGACATGTATTAAATGTACTTCCTTGTATACAGCATTTTTAAATTTTAAGTTTTCCTTAAATTTTTCTGTATTCTGATTCATTAAACTGCTTGTAACTCTGATTTAATTAAGTCAGAGCACTCTTATACTGGTTGGAAGCTCTTGAGTGGAACTTTCATTTAGTATGTAACTCGTAATATTATAGGGCACACTAACATCATGACTTTGAACTTTTGACATTTGTTTATGAAAAACATTATTGCCAGCTTTGTGCAAGTTCTTTCCACAGAACATGTTGATAGTTTAATAAAAGTCTGTAAAGTGCTGAGAAGATTTTTTTTTTTGTTAGTGGTCTGAAGCTACACTGAATGGTTAGGCGTTATGAGTCATGTTGTGATCTGCACAGATATGCTGCAGGGCATTA
>NW_019060606.1:16116-34145 GCF_000696155.1 Zootermopsis nevadensis | reverse complement strand
CCCGTCATTTAACACTTGATTCCATTTAGAGTTGAAATGTATTTACCTGTCTGCAAAGTTATATAGCAGTGTTGTCAGTTGCAAAATTAATTTTTTATGGAGATTTCTGTCTTCTGGGTTGTTGTGCTGTGTAGTCTGGTCGATGTTAACCAATGTTTCAGAGGTCATACTGCCTCCATCATCAGGGCGATGAATAAGTAGTGTGCATGGAATCAGAGATGGAGGCAGTATGACCTCTGAAACGTTGGTAAACATCTACCAGACTACACAGCGCAACAACCCAGAAGACAGAAATCTTCAGACTCACCGCTGTGAAAATCTCAAATCTTACAATTTTTTATGACTTCAAGTGCCATAGGTGTCAAAGAACTGATGTTTGAAAACAGTATTGTAATTTGTGTAATGTTAATGACAGTGCAAGATCCAAGAAAAATCTGATGCCTGTGGTGGACTGAATGATAAAAAAGGTTTGTGAGTCCATTCAGCTAACTTTTGGTGTGGTGTTTCAGAACAGACAGACTCCCAACTCTCTTCTTGCTCGCTTGCTGTAAGGCATGAACATAGAAGCAAACAAAGTACAAATGGAAATATTTGCTTGTTTTACATTTATTGTAGCCATACAAGTAAATAAACTTTTGAGTGCTTTTTTGATGTTCTTTTAATAGTTCACAAAGGAAGCACAAATGATGCTGAGTCATACCAGAAAGATACTGTTTCTGAAGACTGCGATGATGGGGACCAATTTATGGACGATGTTTCCTTCCGTGTTGCTGCAGAATCAAAGCTTTGTGCTCTAGTGTTAACCCCTACAAGGGAACTGGCGTTGCAGGTGCACAAGCACCTCACAGTTGCTGCTGCGTATACTAGCATTAAGGTCAGTTATACACAGAGTACCAACATCTGAAGGTCGGAAAATGTACTACATGCATGTATAATATTCCAGCGGTCGTCTTTTATGTAATAGCATAGTCATATATCAACCTCACGTCTTCATTTACACATTGTCTGCACGTAATTTGTGGTTTTCACAGTTTATTGAGACCAAAAAAACAGCTGGATTAACTCCAGACTCAGCTGTTGGTGTATTTTTTCCAGATAGCTGTTGTGGTGGGAGGTATGGCATCACAAAAGCAGGAACGCTTGCTAAGTCGCAGACCACAAATTGTAGTTGCCACTCCTGGACGGCTTTGGGAGCTCATACAAGATGGTAATCCTCACCTGTCCCAAGTTGGTAGTATCAAGTGAGTTAAGACACGAAACTATTACATTTACTAAAATGTTGTGTGGGCTTCTGGAAGTATTTTACATTATGTATGTATTATATTTACATGAATATAAGCTGCCAGTGTTAAAAACTTGCACCTGACTTTTAAGAAGTAAAAAGTAAATGGAATCTCAGCTTAAGCTTTTTCAAATTTTTCATGACAATCAGTCACACCACATGTACAGAGTCTTCTGGTCTCACAAAAATTCTGTTCCAATTAGATAAATTGTATGATATTGGCAGGTGATGACCATTAAAAAGAGAGAAAACAAACAAAAATAAAGACAGCATGCATCAGTGTCTGCCATTACTCATCAGAATTGAGTTGGTTTATGTACAAACAGCTGAACTACTGCTGTTGTTTGATAGGCTCGGGATAATATATCTCGAATGCAGTGTACACTCTCTCCCCTCTCTACCCCACTGCTAAAGTGATGATGCAGTCATCTGCACAGATTTCATGCAGAGCAATCACATAGTGTCTCTGCAAGTGGTGACTGTTGGAATGGGGGGGGGAGGGGGGGGCAGAAACTGATAGAAAGACAGAAAGTATTGGTCTGTGTAAGACGCCACTGTTTTGCTGCTCATGTTCATCAGGCAGAATGCACACCTTTGTGTATGTCTCTCACTTAAGTAATGCAGGTTTCTCACGCAGATTATTTCATCTGCCTTCTCTAAGTGGCTTCTGCTAAGCCATTTAATAGTTTTTATCCATTACGTTAACTTGCTGCACTGCGAAAACATTGAGACTTATGTGACCTTCCAAACAAAGTAATTTATCTCTCATAATTACATACAGCTTCAGCCATTCTTCTGCAAAACAAATTTTATATATTTCCTATTGCAATATTTGCAATTTTTCTTTGTGTTGGAAACCGAAATACAAAA
This sequence comes from Zootermopsis nevadensis, assembly GCF_000696155.1. The sequence continues at coordinate 31,993 of NW_019060606.1, read as the reverse complement.
TTTTCTACTCAACTGTGATTCAGGCCGATTATCTCTCCTTTAAAATAATAATCCAGCTATAAGCTACACCCTAGTTTAAGGGGTGCAGATTAGAAGAATGTGTGGCTTATATTTATGCAAATGTGTTTTTCAGGCTTATGTTCCTGTGTGTCTGATTTCATAGATCTCGGCAGGATGCATGGAAATATGACAATCACTATAAAATGTTACGGTTTTGTATGTATGTTTGATATTTGCATTTTTGTTTGTTTTATTTCAGGTATCTTGCTATTGATGAAACGGATCGTATGCTGGAGAAAGGTCACTTTCAGGAATTGCATAACTTGCTGGAGATTCTGAACGCAGATGAAAACAAGAAGAGACTACGGCAGAATTTTGTATTTTCAGCTACCCTGACTATGGTGCATGAACCTCCTAGGCGTGTAAACAGACAGAATAAACAGCTCAGACTCACCCCTGGGCAGAAGCTTCAGAACATCATGACAATGCTTGGCATTACAAACCCAAAAGTAGTGGATGTAACAAAGGAATCTGGTGAGCTTGCATTTCATGTGTTTTCAAAATATTTTCCCTATATTTTGTTTGTGGTATAGTCCATGATGTAATATGTACAGGTTGTTTCTGAAATACATAACACCATGTTGGGACATATTCTGCGCACAAAAATTATGAAAAATGTGGGTCCTTGGATACTTTGTCTTTGAGTAATGGTCCATTTTATTGTGGAAGGAGAAAGAAAGTAAAGTATAAATCCATCCTCAGGAAACTTTATTTACAAACTGCTGACTACAAACTTAGAGATTATTTTTTTAATGACAACAAATTGCAAAAATTGCTTAGTGTGTACAAACAGCATTTTATGCATCTCATTAAGGAACTCAAAAGTCGAGTTGATTTACCTCACGTCCATTTCTACCCTCTGTTGTAGTTCAGCTACATCCATCATTAACTTCAATATCATACACAGTATTGTAAGGTGGCTCCTTAAGTAAACATTCAACAGGTTGGGTCAGCTTTTCTGAAGCAGTTGCTAATCACTTTTCTAATTAAGTCACAAGAAACTACACAGAAATCTGTAGTATCTAAAACTGACAGTCTGAATGAACTTGTTGAGGTTGGTGCTGTGGCATCCTTCCAACAAATCGCTTCCACAACTGGTGCTTCAAAACCTGGATCACAACTTGGTCCATTAGCTGCATAGCTGAGGTCACATTTGGCAGTAAAAACTCCTGCAAACCTTAGACAAGCAATTATCAATAAACAACAGTATATTCCTATACTTAGCTGCCATTTTGGCATTCATTGTCTGTGGAACTCCTCAAAGAGAGTGCAAGTCGTCCATGCCATTTTGTCATGCCTGTATTTGCATGGAAATGGCTTCTCAGATGTACCAGTGACTAGTAGGGGGAGTTTCTCTCTACCATCCTTATTGGCTGCCACTAATGTAGCTGTTGCTTCTCCTTAATTTTTCCTCTTGGCACTTTTCTTCCCTGAAGGGGGTAAAAGATTATAGAATAACTCAGATTTGTCAGTGTTGAAGACTTCACATGGCCTGCACTCTTCAAGTAGATGAGGCAAATTATTTGTTTTTCATACTTCAGCATCTGTTAGATTCACACTTGGAATTTCCCACTGATTGGCTGTGCCAATCTCCACATGCGTACAGTGCACCAATAACAGTAATATCTGCTGCTAAGAGGGTTAAGAAGCAATGACATTATGTCTTCATTATTTGTGTTAGAATGCCCAGACTACCTGAAGTTTCATGCTTTTCATTCCATGTCAGAAGTGCATTATTCTTAAAGTATTCCCATTTCATATGATGCTGAATGGTTGAACCTAAATTAGTCCTCTTCATGTCCCATGATTTTTAGATAGGGGAGAGTTCAAGCTTTTCTCCTCTTCCACAGGGACAGCTGGGACCTTGACAGAAGCTCGCATTATTTGTGCCTTTGAGGAGAAGGACTTTTATCTATATTATTTCATCCAGCGTCACCAAGGACGAACACTCATTTTCTGCAATAGTATCAGCTGTGTGCGCCGCTTGGCACAGCTTCTCACCCTTCTGCGATGTCGACCATTACCTCTTCATGCCAACATGATGCAGCGACAGAGACTGAAGAACCTGGATCGTTTCCGAGAGGATCCCCACGGCTTGCTGCTCGCAACAGACGTGGCTGCACGTGGACTGGATGTCCCTGGTGTGCAGCACGTCATCCATTACCAGGTTCCGCGTACTTCAGAGGTGAAATGATGAGGCAGCACATCATAGGATAACAAAGAATTTTATTGCTTTTGTTTCAAAATACTGTATACTTTACCATCATCTCATTCAGCGGTGTTGGAAAGGCAATATAAAACCAAATGTAAACCAAAAGAAGATACAGGTGTAGTAATTTGTGTTCTTGGATCCATAGCTTGGAATAAAAAAGAATGTGTTTAAAGAAGACAGATTAGAAAAACACAACAAACCTATTTTCAGTTGAGGTGGGCTGTCCCAAGCAGTGCTTTCCGTTCATCTCGTGCTTAACCAACCACTCATTTCTGCTGTCTTCATGCTTTATTTTCATCTCTTTCCCATGTATTCTGAGCCTTGTATTATTATTATTATTATTAAGTGTTCTGTCTTACGACAGGTCCATTGCTCTGCCCAAAAAGAGCTCTCCAGTTGTCCCTATTCTCGGCTTCTCGCTTTAATTCCTGGAACGTCATCTTCTTTCCTTGTTTAAGGTCGTCGGTTAGCTGTATCAATCTTCTTCCCAGTCCTCGCTTTCCTGCAACCTGGCCTTCGATGATATCACTCAGTAACCCATTCCTTCTCATAATATGTCCCAGCCAGTTAGCTTTCCTTCGTGTAATCGCCTGCAGAATGTTTCTTTGCTCGTTGACTCTCCTCAATACTTCTTCGTTGGTCAATTACTTAAATTAAATTAACTCCGTGGCGTAACAGCTCCAGGGAGCCAAAACCAACTAGCTTGACTGCTGGCCTCACGTTCACATGCCTAAGCAGAGGTGAACGATCATCCAACCAGATATAGGGTGACGTGTGGTCAGCACGACGAACCCCCAGCCATTGCTAGTTTTACTGACCGGATTACACTACTCACCCTAAAATGGAATTCAAAACATAATTTGAACAAAGATTTCATGTACCATAATTATATAATATGGTATAAAACACAAGTTAATATTATATTTAGCTTTATTATCACTCTTCCTCCAATTTTGAAGTCTCCTGTTCCCTCCAGAGCTTCCTTGGCAAGCCATTCCCCGTACAGGTTAAAAAGAATTGGTGATAAGCAGCATCCTTGTCTTACACCTCTACCTATCTCAATGCTGTTGGTGTCTCCTGAGTCCAGTCTCACTTTGACTTTTTGCTGCATGTACAGCCTTGTATACTGTTCTGTATTTTGTCACTTGATGTCTACACCCAGTTCTTCGTATGTAAAACTGGGCATGAAATGTGTTCTATGTTTCATAATTTTGACCTCTTTCTTATATTTTCCAGTCCTCAGTCTTATTTTTAACACTTAAAATTTCCTTGCTTTACTGGTTTTTGCATGTAATTTTCTCTAGATTTTTCTACATCATAATTCAAAGCATTGGTATTCTTGGTTGGTAGTCTTTTTAACTTTACTTAATACCTTCTAGCCCAGGAAATATAATGATTACAATACATACTTCTGGACAGATAGTGAAGGTCAAACTATATTTTCTGTCACAGGAGTGTTTCCAGCCATTCTGATATATTACTGTAATTATTATATTTTTCATTATTATGTTATGAATCATGTGTATGAATCAGGCGCGCGGTCTGAAGCATCATGCTTCGGACCGGTGATACGGAATGCACGTTGGTTTGAGTCTTGGGGAAAGATTTCTCATGAGATTTTTGACCGGTGTATGGGACCGGTGCCAACCCAGCATCGTGATTAAATTGGGGAGCTACAATGGGTAGCGTAATCCGGTCATGAAAACTAGCAATGGCTGGGGGTTCATCGTGCTGACCACACGTCACCCTATATCTGGTTGGATGATTGTTCACCTCTGCTTAGGCATCTGAACATGAGGCCAGCAGCCAGCTAGTCAGCTTTGGCTCTCTGGAGTTGTTACGCCACGGATTATTATTATTATTATGTTATGAATCATGTTTGCATTCAGTCTCTGCAGATTGCAACACTTTCCTTCTGTCTACACAAATCATTCTTCCAAAGATTTAGTGTGTGATTAATATAAGTTATTTTGGTATTTGACGTGCAGTAATTCCAGGCTGTTTTTTTCAGAGCTACGTTCATCGCAGTGGACGCACAGCTCGTGCACAGAAAGAAGGCCTTACGCTGTTGCTTGTAGAACCAGCAGAGGTTTCCTACTACACACGTCTGTGTAGAACACTTGGCAGAAGTGAGTGTTGCTTTACACATCAGAAATCTTATTTTGTGACAATTAATTCTACTTATTTTTCTAGAAGTGCCTCCACCATCACAGCTAGCCCAGTGCCTTGGTTTTGGGTTTGTCTCCTCTTATTTATTTCTTAATCCTGTGTATAAGCTTGGTCTACAGTCTGCATGCATCATTCTTAGCCCATGCCACATTTTTATGATTAATGTTTCATCTAACTAAAATTTTGACTGTAATTAACTTTCTCTTGATTTTTTATGCTTCAGGAAATTTTACTACCCAAATAATAGAACTTTCACTTTTCTTCAAATGCTATTCAGTGCCAATTCTTGCATGTCTTGTGTACACCAGTTCTCATGATAACACATTTAACACGTGATTGTTGAATTTAACTTTTCTAAACTTTTATGCCATTTACTTATTTGATTTATTTTTGGATCATTCTTCTTTTCCTCCCATAGCAGGACATTGTATGCTGTATTAAGGCTGTTGGTTCTGTCCTTTCCTGCTGCAGTTAAATGTGAATGTCAGTTCAGTTCATCATATGACATCACCTCCTTTAACTGTTTACTGTTCCTGAATTATGTCAAGAGCTTGCATTTACTTCACGCAGGAAAGGACTTGCCAGTGTTCCCTGTGGAAAGTGATTTATTGGCAATAGTGAAGCAACAAGTGATTCTGGCAAGGGAGCTGGATCAACTAGAACTGGCTGCTCGGAGATGCAACTACGAGGCTGGGTGGTTCTCTAAAGCTCTGACAGAAATGGATATGCTGATGGATGATGAAGACCTGTATCCTTAACAGCAACATGTTCGGTCTTGATATTATTAACGTTATGCAATGAATATGTAGGTATTTAAAAATGTGAAGTATACTTTCCCTTGCTTTGATACTCAGTTTGCTTGTGACGTGTGATGTCTCTTAAGATTAACTTTTCACTTGCAGAAATAATTGTTTGGCACAGCAAGCATACCCACTTGTCTTTCACAGTCATAAAATTATACTTGCTTTCCTGCTTCAGAAGAAAATTTTACATTTTTGAGACACAAATAAGAGGTTTCAAATGTTACTAAATAGCAAACACTGCATAAGATGCAAACAAGTCACAAATCAAATCACTTTCATAAAATCCTACAGAATGTGGGAACTAAAACATAACATGAAGGAAGAAAGCGTTAAACTTGGCTGCTGTCCTTGACGTTCATCAGGAACAACGTGCTGTTATCGAGTTCGCAGCACACTTAGCCACTGGGCACAAAGAACAACAGGCAAAGGTGGACATGGAAACATTTGCGATTTGCCGCGCAGCGGCAGGCCACTGTCAGTGCGGACGGAAGCCAGTGTTGAGAAGGTGAACAACATGATCATGGCAGACAGACGCATAACTGTGAAACAATTATCACTCCAACTGGACATTACAGATGCCAGTTTGTGTGCAGAATATTGGAACATTGGGTTTTTCAAAGGTCTGACAATGCCCGACCACACGTCAATCTGAGAACCACGGAGGTGATCTCAAAATTGAGGTGGACAGTCTTGCCACACCCACCATACAGTCCTGATTTGGCACCGTCAGATTATCACCTGTTCGGTAAACTGAAAGACAGCATTTGTGGGACAGTTTGTGGACGATGACTCCCTTGTGGCATCTGTGAAAAAGTGGCTCAAAAGCGCTGATCCTGAGTCTTATCGTGCGGGCATACATGCCCTTGCTCTGAGGTGGCTTAAGGCAGTCGAGAGAGATGGAGACTACATTGAAAAGTAGCATTTTGTTCCTAGAGGCTGTACCTATCCACCGTGAATAGCAAAGTTGTAAAATAAAAATTGAATTTTTTTAAAAAATACCCTTGTAGAAATAGGCATAGATTTCATGAAGCTCCAGGATTCAGAAGTTGTAGACTCCTGGTGTTTGCTAAAGATTAAGTTCTTTTAAAACCAGCACCAGTGCAGCATTTCAGAATGCTTTGTGGTTGTTCTTCATTTTTAAATTATTGCACTGCAGGTGTCAGATGCAAATTCAGTTCCCAAGTAGGCCTTTTGTCACCAGATCTAATGGCTGTGAAGGCCACGAGTGTCTTTTTTTTAAGTCCTTACATTTATTTTCTTTCTTCCTTTATTCACATTCATGAATGAGAGGAAGAAGAGTGCAGTTGATTTCCCAATGTATTATGACCAAAATGAAATTATTACAGTGTAACATCATTTCATACACTTACACAGAGGTGGTTGTAAGTTTGATTTATTCTTCCATGGTGACAGAGTCCCCTCACAAAGTTTGTGTGTGTGAGATTAGAAAATCCCACTCTGGGAACAAAATTCAGGTCACCCTTACTGTAAGCACACGTGCTATCAAATTAGCTGTGATGGTGAACTGAAGGAACGATCAGTTTACTAGGCTGTCAAAGTATCAGTGAAGAATAAAATTGTGAATTACAAACAAACCCTGGAGTGCCTGCACTTAATATTAAGCCAAGAAGTAAGAGGAGGATCCACTACCATGCAGCAAAATGAGCTGAATCAGGATGGGGGGGACAGTCAACCAGGTTTTGTTGTAAGATTTCTTGCTCTTGCACCTGTCAGTGGCTGTATGAATTATATTGTGTTTGTTGTTGAACCTTCATTCATCAGTTTAAATTACTGTACTGTACCAACGGAAATAACCTTGAAATGAAATAACTGCATGTTGGTATCCAAGCTGCGGCAATGTTAATTTGTTTTGTTAGGTGGCAGTCTGACACTTCTGTCATAAATCTTTGTTATGCTGTAAGGTTGAGAGGTGATCACATAATTAGAGAGAAGTGAATGAAATAGAAAGCAGTGATAACGCTGATCACGTGAGTGAATTATGTTTTCTTATTTGCCAAGCGACAATGAATTTTCCCAAAATTGATTTGGACATGACTATAGTGTAAAAAATAAATACATAAGAAAGGAATTTGTCTGGAAAGGGAGAGAAGTGTTTGAAGATGTTGGAAATGGCAATAATTATGTATAATTCTGGCATCCCGAGTATGTACTCCTTAACAGAAATATTGCAGACCGAAGCAAATTGATGACAGTGAAAGCAGCAAACTGAGGAGACTTGCTACTGCGAAGCGCAAACAGCTTACAGCCCTACTGCATGTGCATAGGCAACACTGTGATGTGGACAATGCTGTGACAGTGCTGCAGTCTGCTGGTAACACCAGGGTCAGGCCTCAGAAAGACAAAACTGGGTTTATGAAGAGGAAACGTAATAATAAGAATAAAGGTAATGGACAATTTAACTAACGGCGCTGTCTAGATTTCTCTTCATCATACTTCCTAGTTCCCTCTTCTTCTCCAGTCATTTTGAACTCTGGCGTCTCACTGTTTTAGGTTTGAGGCATGATGTTGCTGTAATGACTTGTAAGCTTCATATTAATTTGTAGTGCATTCTACATTTGTATTATAAATATATTAATTTGTACAGTGGCCTGTAATCAGCTCCACCATGCCTTACCTTTGTCTGGAATTCTGACGTTCTGTGTAACTGCCATGTTGCTGATCCTGCTGCTGCCCGACTTCGGGCGTGGTTTCAAGGAAATTTGAGATTGATTTTCGGGTGAACTATCAGTGTCTCAAGTTTGAAATCACGATTGTTAATTGGGCAGTTCAGGCAGAGCTCAGCCTTGGGGAAAACATGATGAAGCTTTGGGGCAACAAAGGAGTACAAGGATTGGCATTGCTATAGTCGGATAACTTGGTAGCTGCTGCAGTTGCTGCAAAGAAGAACGCTGGCTTGCCTGTTGACATGGTTTATTTACTTCCATTAGCTTGGTGTAAAGTTGTTTGCAAAAACCTTGTGGTGACCTTGTTGAGTGATGTACACTGCCTGATCAAAAGTATCCGGACACCTATGCGAAACCGTCCTCTAAGTGTCCCTTGGATTTACTGCCCAGTAGTGGACATTAATACGGGGTGGGCCCACCCTTGGCATTTATTACCGCTCTAACTCTGCGGGGGAGACTGTCTACCAGGTGTTGGAACGTTACCGGGGGAATGGCCGACCATTCTTCCTGCAACGCTGTAGCAAGCGTAGTTGGTGATTTGAGTCGTTGGGGTCTGGTGCGCAATCGCCTTTCTAGTTCATCCCAGAGGTGTTCAGTAGGATTGAGATCGGGGCTCTGGGCTGGCCAGTCCATTTCCGGAACCTTATTGTCCACAAACCACTCACGAACAGACCCTGCTTTATGGTAGGGAGCATTGTCATGCTGAAACACATCTCCGAACTGGTCTTCTACCGTAGACAACACGCAGCTGGTCAGAATGTCCTTATATCCTTCTGCCTTTAACGTGCTTTGTAGTATTACGAGAGGACCAAGTAACTTCCAAGAAAAACACCCCCACACTGTCACCCCACCTCTGCCGAATTTCACTGTGGGCACTATACAGGCTGGCGTGTAGTGTTCACCTAGCAGTCGCCACACCCAATCCCTCCCATCGGACTGCCACATGGTATTGCGTGATTCATCAGTCCAAATCACGCGTCTCCAGTCATCCACAGCCCAGTGGCGGCACTCTTTACACCACTGAAAGCGGCGCTTAGCGTTCACAGGCGGAATGTGCGGTTTATGGGCAGGTGCCTGGGCTTTGAACCCCAGTCCTCGTAACTCCTGGCGCACAGTCATGGTGCTAGGTGCACAATTAGTGGCACTGCGGAATTCACGGGTGATGGTATCACACGATGACATGCGATTTTCCCGTACCACCTTTTTCAATGCTCAATGGTCCCTGTCGGTCAACACAGTGGTCTACCCAGCCGTAGTTTTGTTGTGGTTGTGTCTTCCCGTTTCCACTTCACAATCACATCCCTGATGGTCGACTTGGGCAACTTGAGAAGGGCGGAAATGGCCCTGACAGATTGCTTACTGATGTGGCAACCAATAACCATACCACGTTCGAAGTCACTGAGCTCCCTTGCTCCACCCATTCTGTCGGTATCGCGTAGCACTGAACAACATCGAGCCCTCTGCTTCCTTTTATAGCAGCAGTGGCGGTCGTAGTGATATCCAGGCTCGAGTTTACATTTACAGAGGGGTGTCCGGATACTTTTGATCAGGCAGTGTATGTTACAAATCATTTTGGCGCATGTTTTTGATCATACTGATGGCATATTTTAAAGCAAAGTTGAAAAGCAATGGTAATAAAGCAGCTCCTTGTGTCAGACCATTCTGAAAAGGAAATGTGTTACTCTTTACCTGCTTGGACCTTAGGCCGACATTTTTGTTAAGTTTTACCTAGCTTTTACTTTTACTTTAAATAGTGCTTTTGTAAGTAATTAAGTAAGAACTTTTGTATTAGATTGTGTCCAGCGACAACGTTAAATGCAACTGTCACTTCCCTGCTCCCAGCAGGAACTCTGTGACTCACCTCCAAGCACTAATAGGAATTTTATGGGCGCAGAATACGGAATATTAGCCTTGTTGTTGATTTCCATGTTTTATGTTTGTGAGGGGAATGTAGTGTGGTGTACACTTACCAGATAGCAGCACAATATATTCTTCCATGATGCAGGCTGGTTGCTTTGATTGTTTTCCATGATTGCCAAGTTTAACCCCACCTGACGTTTTCTTGTGGGTTTAGTTGCAGGACGTGGTTTGCAGCACAAAGCCAGCAGCACCACAAGAGCTCTGGCAAGAAACTGAACGGTCTTGTGCAGCGTCCTGGCTGCAGTGTTGATGGCCGCTGATCAGTCGATTGCTCTCCACTCTCAGCTGTTCCATGAAATTCACTGTGACGATTTTGACAGTTCTGTATTTGCTTATTCACCAGGTGCCAGTGCTGACGTATGTAATGGTTTAGTTTATTAAAATGTATTTATTTCATTTACTGAATGTGTGTATACTTTTTTACGCTCCATATTTAACTTTTCCCTATCGTGTGAATGCCAAAGATACTAATCTTGAGTTTGTTTTTATTCATAATATTTTTGTATGCTATAATTTTACATGTTTTTTCAATTATTTGGATTGTATATTTCTGCAATTAAAATATTTCTTATACTTGCACTAAAATAAACGTTTGGATTAAATATCCAGATTTTATGTCATACAAATACTTAGCCACGTGATAAAAGTACAAAATATCCTGTACCTATAAAAATTAATAATTGTCTATGATTCAACATTGTCAGTTCAGTTTGCAAGACTACTGTCTATCTTTACAAAATTAATTACGAAATTAAGTGTGGTTAAAATGGGGAATGCTCAGTTGCTGCTGAAACCGATTTCTATCAGCAAAACGAGTTCATGAGAAAATGGAGGAGTGCGGTCAGCGACGCTTCATGTTATCCCTTGTCAGCAAATTCCGGGACTGAAATTCAGATCTTGTAAGGTACTGGACCCACATTGAGCTGTGAAGTTCCACAGCATTCTAACTAACACTCCCGATGAAATTAAATAATAATGGAAGGATCCTTGGGATGAGGTTGCATGATACAACACACGTTTAAAAATGCACGAAATAAACACTTGCAAAAAATGAGGAAAGTGGTTGTCTCACCATGAACACTCCCCATTTTGACCGTAACAGCACAGAATCTTAGACTCAATGGACTGATAGCCTACAGATGCCCGTGTTCAGAAGCACATCTAGGGACAGTTAGTCCTGCTAGCTCTCATCCAGACCAGCTGGAATTGTGACAGAGCATAAACATTGCACTAAGCCAGTGAGGGAAGGGGCCGCGTCTGAATGTGTGCCGCCTTACAGCCTGCCAAGGCGATCGTATCAAATTTGAATCCGAAAATGCTGTGTCTAAGCAAAACTACCATTCAGAAGTAGAGATTGTGCTGCTGCATCCCTGAATGTCTGTCTGTCCTTATTTAACTTGTGGCGGGGGAAGGAAGGCTTTGATCTGACTAAAAGAAGGTGTTAACGAAACTTTGGTTTCCATAAAATGTGGTGAAATCTTTGACCACATGAGCCACTGTTATCTTTTCAGTTAGGACTTGGATCACAGGGCTATTTTTAACATAGATACAAACTCTAAGACAGAGTTTGAATTATTAAACTTGGTGGAGTAACTCAGGACATTTTGAGTCTTAGAAATACCTACAGAGAAGTTCATGTGTCAGGTCTTGTTGCCAGAACAGGGAATTCATTGTATATGCAATGTAGTAACATCTTGCCATGAAGACGCATGGGGAAGTGGACGTATTGCTACTTCGGCACTGGATCAAAATGAGCGGACAGCCTCATGCTCCTTGAACTTTGTGGCGAACAGGATTATATCTGCCTTACCGGGAACTGAACTCTGTCCGGCTCATAACCAGGCATTCTGACTGAGTTACCCTGAGCATAGGGAGGAGGAGGTCACTGAAAAAAACTGACGTCAGGACAAGATAACGGTACGATTGAACTGAACACATTCTTTTTAGCTTTGCAGCGGCACTAATGTGTATGTTTAAATTTAAAATATGAGATCAGGGACGTTTGTGTATGGCTTGTTGCTCTGATTTCTTCCTTATCGCTATTTTTCATTTGCCTGCAGACATATTCAACCCTACTTACTCAAACATTGTTACAGAACAAAAGCCTGTTATTACAGTTTTAATTGCAAAACCTCTTGCTCCTTGATTGTAATTTGGAAGTTCATTTATAAGATCTGACACAATGAAATAGTTTAGATCACAATTTTTGTTTTCTAATGGAAGGCAACTGTAATCTCCAGTACTGGATCATTCCCCTGTAACATACAGCGTGCGACCCCTTTTCAGACTACCTAAGAGGCGTGAATGCTGTGGATACTGACTTCCAGTTATGCAAACCTGCAGTGAAAACAAAGCCCTAATTTAGTATTTACGCATAACTTTTACGGGACTGAAGTCTTTAAACCGAGTAGTAACAGTGTACCAAATGCTGTAATAATAATTAACTCACTATTTTTCCCACACAGTGTGCAATTTGTAGTTTTCTCATGATTATCACAAAAAACTGTCCATTCCCATAAACAGCATAAGAAGTTTAATTTTGTAAAGTTCAAGTGTTATGTTCTCTGTGAGATCATCAACGATCAGACGAGAAAGTGGCATGCAGAAGGCTGTGCCCCATGATCATCAGGAGGACGATATGGCCAGAAGATGCACATACAACTGCAGAAAGAGGCAACCACGCAGGAACCCTTGGGGATATAATTAACGGCAGTTAACGGAGGTGAGTGTCCACTGTCGCGCATGAGGCACTTCAGCCCAGTACAGTGTGCCAGGTTGGTACCCTAGCTGTAGCGAGGACTTGTGCAAAGACAATATATACATGCATGTAATAAATCAGGAGGCCGCTTGTCAGTGGTGGAGCATTGTGATAAACCTTGCAAATGTGTATTACATATAAAAAGTATCGCAGCCACACCCTGACCATCCGTCCAGACAGTGAACTTCAGTTCCTGTATCTTTATATGAGAGTCTGAGCACGCGTAAGAGGAAGTCCACCCACAGCACTCACTTTGCGCGTCAGCCAGCAGACGCATCTATGCTACACATGGAGACACTTGAGCAATAAATAGTCCTACTTTGGTTTCGTTCAAATTGTGGTCTGCTACCAATAGCCATGCATAACCTGTAGGTCGTTTGACATAATATGACATGACAAGGAATTCGTTCTTGTGTTCAAAGGTGGACACTTCATAACTGCAGCAGTTTCTACATCAGCGTTGTTCGTTATTCTCTGCCTCCAGCACTTACGCCTTGCTTGTATTCGGGTGACATTCAGTTCAAATTTCAGGCGGTGCAATGACTATAGTGACAGTGATTTTCCCCATTCACAGCGCATCCTTTGCAGTTCACGGTCCACAATTGTCCTCTCCTCCCATTCTACATTAAATGAACTGCGGTTCACATGCAGTCGTTAATAATCAAGACTGAGTGACTAAAAATGTCTCTTAACTAATCTACTGGTGTGCTTGTTAGCTGTGGCGGTTGGACTTGGAGGACCTGGAGGATCTGTCCAAGCAGTAGTGCGTCAGGCGCTGCTCTGTCTGTCTTGACCGACTAGCACGTGCGCCTCAGGCGGTACTCGGTAGGTGTGAGCAGCCCCCTGCAAGAGAGACAAGGGCACATTTGAAATCACTGGGGGGTCATGATGTTCATAAACTAACTCCCTGGTAGCAGAACCCACAGGTTCAACACCGACAACACCAAAACCCGCCACTGGCCATGATCCTGAACCATCTCCATGCATCTGCTATCCATAGAGCCCACCTCCCTAAGATCCATCTTGATGTTATCCTCCCATCTCCTTCTTGGTCTGCCCAGTGGTCGTTTTCCAGAAGGATTCCCTACCAAAATCCTGTGTGCACCCCTTGCCTTTCCATTCCATGCCTGCTGCATGTCTAGCCCATCGGAGGCTCCGAGATTTCACTGTGTTAGGTGACCCGTACAATTCACGCAGCTCCTCGTTATGCAGTATTCTAAATTCTGCACTTATTTTATCCTTCCTAGGGCCAAATATCCTCCTGAGCTTGTTTTCAAACACTTGTAATCTACGTTCTTCCTTCGAGGTAAGAGACCATATTTCACAATCATACAAGACAACAGGCAAAATTATTGTTTTATATACAATCCTGATCTTTGGCGTTTTGGATAGCAAACGAAATCATAACAGTTTTACTGCATTGTTCTGCCATTGTTGCTGATGTTGAACCTTCATAAACACTAACGCATACTCGTTTCGACTTTATGACAATTTTTTTAAAATCAACATTTCCGTCATTCGGAAAGACGAAGAGAGATTGATTTTCACGTTGAGAGAGTTCAGGAGTTACTGGCTTTGGGACAACGAAGGCCCGAACCTACGGCCAAGCTTCTTGGCAGTTCCATTAAGATGCTGGAAGCGGACTCCCGAGGAATACTATGGTGAATACAAATTGTTCTATATTTGCCACACCTGAGGACAGTGTCGTAGGACACGCTGACTCCTTTCTCCATCATCCTGCGGTACAACTGCCAACATTCTCGTTCTTTAGGGGTCTGGAACTCTGGCTCCACGTCTTCTGGAATGGCGACGACCTCAGCAGGGTCTGCACTCGGCTTCGAAACGCAGCGGGGAGCTGTGGACCCCACGCCTGAGGACAAACACAGTTGGCTCAATGCGCATTTTCTTTGCAACCACAAAGCCTACTTTTGGCCCCAAAGTTTCACCTAGTTACTTCACAAATTTGCATTTTTCGTGAAACTCAGAAGTTTTTCACTGATGTCACAGGAATTTGCTAATGGACACTTACCCTCAACAAATATAATTAACTTCAAACCTCAAAATCTGTTTATTTAAAACAATTTTGTTTTGTCCTCCAATAATCAGTTTCCAGCAAACGATCTGTGTTGTTGATTAATATGTTATAAGCTTCTGATCAAGTACTTCGTGGGTTTTCTTGTAACTGAGTGGATTGCTGTTTCCTGCGTTATGACGTATAATTTTGCATGTGGTACCAGCATTTCGGTGAAATATATCGCCTCTGTCTTAGGTCTAAAAGTAACTACATATTTCTTGAATCAAATTATTCTCTTTACCAATTCGGTCTCAAAAATGCTCATCCTTTGTTTTTCTCTGAGCGTGATAAACCAAGTTTCACATTTGTAAACAATGTAAATTAGTTGCATTAAACTCTTAAGATGGAGACTGATGGTCTCGAAACGGTTAGGCTTCTCGACATTGATGCTTCAGATCTCCCGTAAAAGGTTCAGTTAATACTCACAACACGGCAACTTCATTCAACTTGACAATGTGTATCACCTGTGCTGTGCGTTTCAGATGGGGTGCGGGCTGGTCCGGCATGGGACTCCTCTGCAGCTGCAGATGGCGCCGTCTCAGCACAGTCGTGCTGGTCATCATTGCAGTTCTCTTCTGCATTCCCAGGGCACGGTTCCACCTGGCTTCTCCTATGGAGTTACATGGACAGCAGTTAGCATTATGACATGGCATGGTCTTACCTGACACTGTACAGTCCGGAAAGAACAAAACAGGAAAATTCCTTTCTTGTGCCCAGGATTTCCCTTCAGATGAATATGCAACTCACAAACAGCTGTATTCGTACTCTCCGCCGTGAGAACCTCAGATCCTACAGAGAGCACAGACAATCCTAAATAACATTAAAATCCTGGTATGCCTTGTATTTCTATTGCATTCATACAGAACTGGAATGACGCCGAACTTCGCTTTCAAAATGCGTAAAGCCACGGTTCCTCCACTGCACAGCCGCAGTAGGACCTTGCATTTTTTTGAAAAGCACAGGTTTGCGTGGTAAGAAGTTACTCGTAATGGGGAATGGAGCTGTTGCAGTGTCTGTATTTTACAAAGATAAACTATTTTGTGTGAACTGATATATTTTCTATAAAAACTGTAATCAAAAGAATTAAAAAATATGATACCAACGAGCTGGGGTAGCTCAGTCAGTATAGTGACTGACTGCGGGCTGGACTACAGAGTGACAGGATTATTCCTCTAACTTCTGCGCCCATACTGGCTC
>NW_019060606.1:0-16080 GCF_000696155.1 Zootermopsis nevadensis | reverse complement strand
GCTGGGCTTGGATGTGCGCAGGGTACTACTGTAGGCTGGGGTGCACTGTGGGCTAGGCTAGGTTCTGGGCTGGGATAGACTTGGCTATGGAATGGGACAAGACTGTTTTTTAGTTTTTTATGAATTTTTTTTATTTACTTAGTTTTTTTGACATTTATAAACTTTTTGAAGATTTTTAAAAATTATCGAATTTTGAGTCGTTCCACTTCGCACCGTGACTGGCAGAGACCGGATCCGGCAGAGACGGGTCTCGGAAGAGAACGTGTGCGGAGAATTTTAAAAAAAAATTAAATTCGTATTTTCAACGTCGTTCCACCTCGCATTTGGCCTGGCAGAGACTGGGTCCAGACATAGTCCAGCACATACCGGGTTGGGAGAATTTTGAAATAATTTTAAAAAATTTCGAAAAATCAAAAATTTGTTCGCTTTTTAGACAATTTCCAGAATTTTTTGATTTTTCGAAAATTTTGTAAAATTTTCAAAATGCAAGACTCTTGTCTCTGCAACACCCGCATCTGCAAAGACGGCCCTTCAGAGACCGGGGTCATACACAGACCGGATCGTGCAGAGACCGGGTAAGTCAGAGACGGTGCATCAGAGACCGTGTCCTGCAGACAGCGGTTCTGGCAGGTAACGGGTGGGGAGAATTTTGAAATAAATTTTCAAATTTTACAAAATTTTCAAAAAATGCTGGAAATTGTCTAAAAAGCGCACAAAACTAAAAAAAATTGAGAATTTTAAACTTGAATATTTTTCAAAGTGTCGAAAATTTTTGGTTTTGTGCGCTTCTTACAAGGGAATGGTTAGGTTGGTCATGCCGAAACCTCATCTGAAATTTTGCTCATCTACAGAGCCCATCTAGTAATGATTGTACACAAAATTTTAGCTGCAAGGGTGCGAAAAAATTGCTCAAAGTTGGTATGTATATTTAAAATTCGCTCCGCTGCGCATGCGCGTGACAGCAGCGCGGTATTCACCGGTACATTGCAACGGAGGGCGTGGACCAGGCGCTGAGAGGGCAGTGAAAGATTAGTCTCCGCGGAGCTAGAAGCTTAACTATTGTTGTTTGCGCGTAGTAGAGGAGGTGATTTAGTGACACTTTGATTACCAGATCTTGAACTGCAATGTGGAACGCTGTCAACGTTTTGCGACTTGCAATGCAGGTCTATGAAGGACGCAGTATTACAGCTAGGCCACACAACACGTTTGAAGACCAGCAGATGTGTGACCTTCTTGTGCAGATTTTGGACAATCAAGATTTCTGTCCAGATAATTTCATCGAAACCACTGACGCTCTGGACATTTTAGACAATGAATACGAAGGTAATGAACAACCTGATCAGCCACCTGATAGCGATGTACCAGTCAGTCGGTAATCAAGCGATGACGAGCAGACATCAACTTCAACGATAGGTTCATGTCTCTTACCCACTGAACCATAGGCTAATCCTCCAGACAGAAGACATTCATCAGTCAATAATTCAAAACAACAAAATATGTAACTGTAAACGTTTCCCTGAAAATTATTGAAGCTAAAGTGCACGAACCTGTCCAACTTAATACATATACGTACATATAGATGGTTCCTGTGTACTTACTTATTCTATAAACTACGCGCGCGCGTGTATGTATGTTAAGCTTCTAGCTCCGCGGAGACTAATCTTTCACTGCCCTCTCAGCGCCTGGTCCACGCCCTCCGTTGCAATGTACCGGTGAATGGCGCGCTGCTGTCACGCGCATGCGCGGCGGAGCGAATTTTAAATATACATACAAACTTTGAACAATTTTTTCGCACCCTTGCAGAGCGCATCAGCAGCTAAAATTTTGTGTACAATCATTACTAGATGGGCTCTGTAGATGAGCAAAATTTCAGGTGAGGTTTCGGCATTACCAACCTAACCATTCCCTTGTTAAACAATTTCCATCATTTTTTATTTTCCGAAAATATTGAAAATCCGATCATCACCAGAATACGTCTCTGCAAGGCTCTGTCCTACATCCGGTCTCTGGTAGACCCGGACTATGCCGCACACAGACTGCAAGAGTCGGTCTCTGCATCACCCGCTCTCTGCCGGACGCAGTCTTTGCAAAGAGACCGGATCTTGCAGAGACCGAGTCCGGTAGAGATATTTTCACACACACACACACACAAAAAAAGAGGTTTGTGCGCTTTTTGGACATTTTCCTATATTTTTTGAGGTTTTGAAAAAATTGATAATTCAATTCAAAATTCTCCCCACACGATCCCTGCAAGAACCGGTCTCTGTATCACCCGATATCTGCCAGGCCGTCTGTTCAAAGATATGGTTCGACAGAGACAGGGTGAGGCTCAGACAGATTCAAGCAAAGACCTGGTGAGTCAAAGAAAATTGCAAGCAGAGACCGGGTGAATCAGACCGTTTAGAGCAGAAAACGGTTGAGGCACAGACGGATTCCAGCTGAGACTGAGTGAAGTAGACAGTCTGGTAGAGACTAGTTCTGATAGGGATGGGTTAGGTCTGCAATTACTGCCCTTCAGAGACCGGATCTTGCAGAGACCAGGTTCGTCAGAGATCTTGTCCGGCAGACACCGGTTCTGGCAGGTATACTTGGTTCCAGCGTTTTTGGCCTCTGAACTGTGTGAATTGGAACCTCGGAGCGAGTCACTCACCAGAAGTTTGCTGGAAGAGATAGCAGCAGGCCGCGTACAGTACACTCCAAATAAAATATCACCACGGTATGTAACACAGGAAAGTCGATTTCACTAGAAAATTAACACTGCAGAGAGTATTAGATGATTTTATCTTCTTCCCAACTCTTCGGTCCTCTTCCAAATCTTCCACTCCTCACAGACCATCGCTTTCTGACATCACTCGATTCATCACTACCGCTGCTGCTGGTCACTCCATTATCTTCAATTGTAATGCGTTCAATAGCGTCTTCGATTATGCCTTCTTGCTCATAATAAATCTGTTATAGTTTTTCCACATTCCTCTTGCCCAATTTCTTCGAACCTCTGGCGACACAGATGCTCGACGACCTTAATTTTAAATATTGTGTTCTTGCTTGCAACCCATTGTTTTACGTCTGCCCAAATAAGTTCATTGGGGTTTAAATCGGGATTGTACGGCGGAAGTCTCAGCACAGGACGTTCTTTGTCTGCTAAAATCTGATCAATCACATAATATTTGTGCTTTGGCTTATTTAATTTGATTAAATCGTACAGTCGAGCTTTCAACACGTTGTCACAAAATGGGATGTTTATTTCCAATAGCCAGGCTTTTATTTCGTCCTTTGATTAAGACGTCGGTGGTTTGTCTGTCCGAGTGTTGTTATACCAGGCGTTGTCAATGACCAGAACGGAGTTTGGTGGTAAATTTGGTATTAGCATTGTTCTTAACCAGCGGGCATAATTTTTACTGTCCATTTCATTTGATAATCTCCAGTTTTCTGCCTAGATTTATATATGAGAAGTGCATTTGAAATAAAGCCCGCTGTTCCTCCAGCATGAACGATGACGCCTTTTGATGTTGGCGCCAACAAACCAGAATCACTATCGTCAGTCCAATTCTTCGATCTGGTATGGCTGCCATGAATGTAAGTCTCGTCTTCAAATATGATTGGATGTCCATCGGCTTTGTACTTTCTTAGTGCAATCAGGTACGATAAGCGCATAGACCGTATATCGTGCCTTTCAATGAGCACCCTTCTGTTTGCCCTGGTCTTCTTCCACCTAAAACCGAGGTCCCTAACAATTATTCTGAGGCTTGAACAACTTCCATTAAAATCAATGCTCTCTTTGAGCTTTACAACTACTTTGGGAAGTGTTGGAACAGTTCCCTCATGTGCATAGAAATTATGGATGGTGCGCCGGACAACACATTTATCAAAGTCGTCTATTTCAGTTATTCGCTTAGGGACGTCGTGCTTCTTGCCAGGCGTTCCAAATGAAGTGCCTTGTTCCTCGTGTTCTTCTAGTTCTTTCAGAATCCTTCTAATTGTCCTTTCAGACACTCCAATAGCTTCTGACACTCTTTTCTGCACTGTTTGTATTTCTTTAAAGTAAACTGGCGAAGTCACTTTATCTTTACTTCTTGCCTCTCTTTTCATAAAATTGCAGACGTTCGTGACAATTTCTCGGCTCTGACTGCGTAAAGTTTTGGAACCTAACTTGGAACGAACAGGTGGCATGTCAACACAGCACAGTCCACACTGCTGCACTGACGCACACGGAAGCAAGTGGCAATCTTAATTGCTTATTTTCCACACCCCCTCTGCTTCTTATCGCCAATGAGTGGTCCGCATACTGGGCTCTTCCTACAAGGTCAGCGGCCATAAACGCTGAACAGAATAATAACGGGTGGGGAGAATTTTGGAAAAAAAATCTTATTTTTCAAAATTTTCAAGAAATCAAAAATTGTTATAAATTGTCCAAAAACCGCACAAAACTAAAAAAAATTGAGAATTTTCAACTTCATTTTTTTAAAAAAATCGAAATTTTTAGTTTTGTGCGCTTTTTAGACAATTTACAGCATTTTTTGATTTTTTGAAAATGTTCAAAAATTTGAATTTTTTTTCAAAATTCTACCCATCCGATCACCAACAGAATACGTCTCTTCTAGGTTATGCCCTTCCACACCTGCTCTCTGCCGTCCGCAGGCTCTGCCTCACCCTGTCTCTGCCGGACTGTCTTTGCAGAGACCGGTTCCATCTGAAACCGAGTCTGTCAAACCGTGTCCTGAAGAGATCGGGTATGACGCATAGTACGGCAGAGAGGTCAGGCAGAAATCCTGCTCGGCAGAGACTGGGTGCAGCCTAGACCAAGTCCATCAGAGATAGGATCAGGCACAGAGACGGGGTTTGGCAGAGGTCAGGTGAGAAGAAATTTTCAGAAAAACGTTCAAAATTTTAAAAATTTTCGGAAAATCAAAAAATGCTGGCAAATGTCCAAAAAACGCACAAAATAAAAAAATTGAAAATTTTCGACTTCAAAATTTTTTCAGAAATTTGAATATTTTGGTGTTTTTTGTTTTTCGTGAAATGTATGAACTTTTTGAATTTTTTTGTAAAAACTTGCAAAATTTTGAAAAATTTTCGAAAATTGGAAGTAGTTCCACTTTACACCTGGGCAGGCGGAGATCGGGTCCGGCAGATATGGAATCAAGCAGAAATCGTGATCGGCAGAAACTGGGTCCAAGAGAGATCCAGTCCGCCAGAAGTCGGATGGGGAGAATTTAAAAAAATCAATCTTTTTTTAAATTTTTTCGAAAAAATAAAAAAATGCTGTAAAATGTCCAAAAAGCGCACAAAACAAAAAAAATTAACTTTTTTCGAAAAATTTCTGGTGTTTTCGTTTTTCATGACATTTATGAACTTCAGACACAGACAGTCCGGTAGAGAACGGGGTCCGGCAGAGACCGGGGTCTGTCAAGAGACCGAGTCCGGCAGAGTTGGGTTTCGGAAGAGAAATTTAAAAAAATTTCAAAATTTTAGAGAAATCAAAAAATGTTCAACCGTTATGTGAAAGTAGGGTCAGACACAGGTCACAAAGCTGCCTTGAGCCTGTCCTTCCATCTGAAAAATGCAGTGGCAATCAAAGGACAGAGTCTTGTGCCGTTATTATTTACAAAGCAGTGTTCAACAGCAGTTCTTCTGGCCTGCCTGTGTGCAAAACAAATCGACAGAATCTCGTCTGACATGCAGCGACAATGCCTAAACCTGCCGCGTAGCATCAAACATGAGCGAAAGATAAATGCATGCATCGATGAACCCGGTGTGCATTTCCAGCACATAATATAACCTTTCTTTTTTTGATTTCAATGTAATTCACTTTTTTGAAAATCGAACAAGTGTGAGGAATAGATTGCGTGACTTTTCGATTATTATGTGCTTGGAAATAGGATCAGCGCAGTAATTCAAAGAAAGCAATTATTTCGACGTGTACGTTCGTACTAAATCTCGTTGACTAAATATTCAATCACAAGACAGAAGTTTCGAATGGGCTGTTGTAACTGTCCTCCTGCATTGTCTTCAGGAGCTTCCGGGTTCCAATGCCAACTCGAAGACCGGCTACCTTGACAGGCGTATCGTGGTTCTCTTCAGTTACTCAGGCCAATGCCGGGCGAGTACCTTAAATTAGCAACAAATACTCTTCTTATGCATTCCCAATCCCGCGATCAGATTACAATAAGTGCAGAAGCCTTTGGTCTTGCGTATCATTTAACCATCATTTCACCGCCATTCGCGTAACAGCAAAAATGGCGCCTCATACTTGATTCAGCGTAGGCAGAAAATGCACTAAACAATAATTAACAGCCCGTAAATGTTCCTACATAAGAATCAAACCCGGGAACCACAAGCCACTGAAAAAATTGCCACTTGGTGTCATATGTGAGTTCCTTATCGCGTCAGCGGCGTGTAATTAATTACTTACAGAAGTTCTTGGTCACGCGACAGACGACTCAATGGAGCGTGAAAAAGACGACAGGGAAGAACTTTGGTGAACCAACATTTATAAGTCTTTCCCCTCCGCCCATCCCCGCAAGGAAGTTCTGTAATTAGTGCGTGCGTTCTTCTGCACAGCGAATTATTCTCAAGTGCGAACACGCGACAGAAGTAGGTCTTCCTCACTTCCTGTTTTCACGCAACCAAACACCGTGATTCTGTGCCGTGCTATCAACAGTGTCAACGGCACACGTCTTCCGGCAGACCGACTGCACGCCACGAAAGAGACTCACGTCATCTGAGCGTCTGTACGGTCCTGGGTTCGGTGCACTGCGGAAGACTGCTATATTATTATGGCACTCTGGTGCGTGTGGTACAAAGTGTAGCCACGTGAAGAACACGTGCCGAAATTGCTCTAACGTATGAGCCTGTTAATTGAACAAAAATTTCCTTGGATATTATCCATCGTCTAGTAAATATAAAACGTAAAAAAACGACGTTTCGGAGATGGGACTCTATCTCCGTCTTCAGGTTCCTGCACAGTTGGGCCCACTAGATAGAGCTAATCCCTATCTCCGGACGAAGATAGGGAGATCCGGAGATAGGAATTAGCTCTATCTAGTGGGCCCAACTGAGTAGGAACCTGAAGACGGAGATAGAGTCCCATCTCCGAAACGTCGTTTTTTTACGTTTTATATTTACTAGACGATGGATAATATCCAAGGAAATTTTTATTCAATTGACTCTTCACCATCGTCAAGAAGTTTTAGATTTGATATATGAGCCTGTTATTAATTTATTAAGCATACAATTTGCTTTTTGTAATTTCGAACAATTTCATTATTACCCCCACCCCTTACCCCTTTTCTTTCTTTCGGCAAGGTTCTGTCATTTCTAAAAGGCGTAAACTACTTAAATTCTTTTAATATCGTCTTGTTACGTTCTTGTGGCCAGATAGTAGGGCGTGTTTACTGTTCAACATTTTCTTCGCAAAAGAAAAATATTTCGTGCATTTATATACTTTCTAAAATCGTATTTCATGTTATGTACCTCAGTCAGCCGCTTGACGTCACAACTGTCTTCCACGATGACAAACTTTAATTCGAACCTGTCAGTCCGCGCTCTGATGTGGTCGGTCGGCGAGGAACAGAATCCCCAACTCCTCGTCAATTTTCATGCCACTAACGTACCACGGCGCGTCTGTCGCTGGGCGAAGACACTCGGATCGTGATGCTTGCAGCTTCCGGACGAGGCTACAGACAGCAGACCTCCAGTTCTGCCGTCATAGGACGGATAAGCTGCTAGTAAAGTAGCACGCCATTGATGGCAGAGGGGGCCAAGACCGCCTAATCGTTCTTTCTTATCTAATTGAGGTGTGGCGAGCGTCACCTCAAGATCCCGAGCTGTTTCGATCCAACAAACTGGACTTGTTTTGTGAAAATGGATGCGTCTTGACGCCTTGAAAAAGAGCGGATCTGTGCGTTTTAAGACGTTTTTGGAAATCCTCCAACCCCGTAGCCAGAGCTCCAGTCTACCGAGATGGTCCTCCAGGTAACCGACGAGAACGATGGACTACCGGAAGCGGCTACTAGAGCCGTATCGTCCGCGTACTGCGCTAGCTCGACGTGGCGGGAGGGTGTGGGTACGCCGATCACACACAGACTGAACAGCACAGGCAAGACGAGTCCACCCTGGGTCACTCCTGACCGCACGCCACGACATTTGGAGACGTTCGGCAGTCAAATACGTCGATAAGGTTTTCCCGAAGTAAGAGGATAAGTTTAGGGCGTTTACCTTGCAAAAGAGGCCTTTGACCCACAACGGCAGGAAAACAGCGCCGGTACTCCGTTCTCCGCGATATACCTTAAAGAAATAAGAAAACTTACAGCTGCTTTTGAAAGCCGATTCAGTAATTTAGAGTTAGACAAATACAACAAAATTTTTGAAATATATTCATCTCCCTTTCATGTTAAAATCGAGTCGGCCCCAGAATATCTCCAAATGGAACTGGTTGACTTACAGTGCAATATTGAATTAAAACACATTTTTGAAACATCAGAATCAAAAATAGATTTTTATAACACTTACGTCACAAAAGAGAAATTTTCCAATTTGAGAAATCTGGCACAAAAAGTTGTTAGCGCTTTTGGTTCAACTTACACCTGCGAATCGTTTTTTTCGAAAATGAAATTGACCAAACACAAAACACGCTCAAACATAATGGACGCTAACCTGCAACACCAATTACGATGTGCAAATACCCAAATTGAGATCGATTTGCAAAAGCTAAGTGAAAGAGTGGAGAAACAAATATCGCACTAGTAAAATAAATATTTTTTAATGATTTCATTATTTTTATTTCATTCATATTTATATATTTTTTATATTTAATTTTTAGTGCTATATATTTCTTTACAATGTATGCTTAGTATCATTATTATTATATTATCTATGTTTACATGTAAGAATAATAGTAAACACAATAATAATAACTCATTATGTTTCAATTTTTCACTCCAAAAAAATGTCTATAGTGTATCTAAATCTAATATGGGGATATTTAATTTTATATGTGGCCCGCGGAGTTATGATGCATTTCCAAAGTGGCCCGAAAGATCATTTGGGTTGGCCACCCCTGGTTTAGATAAAAGCCGTCAGATGGTCTACTTCCGGTGGCGCCACCTCCAGCAATACGAAATTCTCTTCCGTGTCCGGCCACTGGCCTCACTCGTTTGGACCAGAGACACCGTCATGTGCACTCTGTTGCCGGCCAACATAAAAATGACAATTTTATACGTTTAATGTTTTCGTATACGCGGAAAATTCGAGGAACGCAACACCCGCGCATAATGAGACTCACCCACACAAGAAGTGAGCATGCATCCAAAGCGAAGAAAGCCATTGGGGGAAAGCCTTAGACGGGAAGATAATATTAAAATGGTTGTTACATAAGCAGTGTTCCAGGGTGTAAGTTGGATTCATCTGGCTCTGCAAGGGCACGTACGCCTATTCATTTATTAGTCAACTATAAATTCTATCCTAACCTAACCCTG
This sequence comes from Zootermopsis nevadensis, assembly GCF_000696155.1. Next base: position 6,604 of record NW_019060606.1, on the reverse strand, counting down.
CTCATCAGAAGCTGCAGGCGATATTAAACGTCGTGGTTAAATGGTTTGTATTGGGGAGATCCCGGGTTCGGATATTTGCCTGCCCGAGGTTTTATCTTCATCTCTGGTACTGAGATGGATTTCGACCAAATGCGTTCGAGGTCATCAATCACGGTCAATTGCCATTAGACGGTGAATCACAAATTCATGTGTAAAGCATCGTAAATAACTCAAGAATTTTCGATTAATTCTTTTGCAGAAGTTGAGGGTCGGTAAGCCTTAGCAAAATTCATTAAGCGCCAGACCCGATGAAAGGGCATTTCGACGTAGGCAAATTTCGGTAATTAATTGAACGCTTAAAGATGAAGGAGCAGTGTCCGTAAGCCGGTCACAATAGGAACAGGTACGGGCCGAGACGGCCCTTTCTAGTAGGTCAGCGCGAGGAGAGAGTGATCGGAAATCGAAAATTGGTCACGGAAAGCAATTTGCAACAGCAAGGGAAAACAGCACTGCCCCACTGCCATCTGTAGGAAGGAGGTGAAACAGAATACTGCGGATTCTACTGATGTTCGGTCACAGCCATCCACGCCGTTTCAACTGACGAAACTGACTGAATTAACACATCATAAACCCACCCCCCACCCCCAAAAAGGAACATCACGTTCGAGTGCTTTCCTATACAAGCGGTCCCCGCTTCAAAACTGACCAGCAGACCTGCTATCCTAGATGGGTGCGGCATGTAGCACGCATGGATGGGACAAGAGGTGTGCACCGGGTATTGGTTGGGAATCCTGAGGGGAAGAGACCGCTGGGGAGACCTTAGACGTAGATGGGAGGATAATGTCAGGCGGGATCTATGGGAGATAGGAGTTGAAGGAGACTGGATTCTGTTGGCCCAGGACAGGGTCCGGTGGAGGGCTTTGGTTAATTCGGTGATGAACCTTCGGGTTCGGTAAGCCATCTAGTTAGTTAGACCTGCTATCCTGAATGAGACGTTTTGTCATGTTGTTGTTTTCCTCGTCGACGGAAATGCAAAGACACATCCACCTCCTTCCTCACTCATTCCACTTCATTATTCATCAATGTCATCTGAGCTTCTGACAACGACGGTCACTGAAGCTGAATTTACTGTCGATAAATACGTTTCGAAGTGCCACATTCTCTGACTCCGTTTACCTCATACACTTCGCATCTAAAGGCTTGGGGAACTTGAAGCAGTTTGCTCGTTATCGACTACGAAGTTGATTCCAGATGCGAATGGTTATTAAAACCATCACAGGAAGTTACTGGAAATGGAAAGAAAAGTTCCATCGACCTTCACGATATGAAATTTCCAGCAAATTCGAATGTGCAGCTGACGGATGGGACTGGGGAAGTGAGATTTGAGGTTCTGAAGGCGGTGAAGATGTCCATATTGTTCTGGGTAGCGTCGGCGCGTGGACTCGTAGGTGGGCATCAGCGTCTGAGAAACACAGTTTCCGCCTTCAGCTTCGAAAGCAAAGCAAGTTCCTCTGAGGAATTAGTATCGATCTCTGCCTGTCCGCACGGCGTCACAACTCAGATCAGCGTCGGCTGCTCGTGAAATTAAGAAGTCGGACGCGTCTCAGTGACAACCACTTGGACAAATGGACGCCAGTCGCAACAACAAAAGTTTTGTCTGGCGTCGAAAGACTAATCAGGCAAAAGGCGTTTGAATTGAAGTGTTCACTTAAATGAGCAACTGCACGACAAGGACGTGAAGTGTTTGATCTCTTTGATTAAGAATTGAGGGATATTTCTGAAGAGTTTCTTACCATCTTTTACGTTTTTAGCCTGTCACCTGTATTCAGGATTCCTCAAGTTCTGGAAGAGTGGAATTGCGTACAGGGGAAGATTCAGAACTAATCCTGAATTTCCTCCGTTTCTCATTTTGCATTGAATCAAAATTAATGACAAGTTGGAAAATGGAATTAAGTCCTGAAAAGACATTAACATTTTTACAAGCGTCTGAACGCGAATTGAAAGCGTTTCCAACTTTTCTTGTGGTGTTTCACGTCGTTAAATTCAGGGGTGTAATGCCACGTAAAGGAAACGAGGAGACAGAAACGCGAGGGCAGACAGCAGGAAATGCGCACATGCGGCCAATGGGGCCAACCCGTGAAGTCGACAACGGCTAGCTTAAGAAGGGTGAGATGCTTACGTGTTCTGTAGAATGGAGGTGGCCTTCTGTCTGCTGGTTTCTCGGCCGGGTGTCTTGATCGACGCGTCTCTTGCCGGGGCAGGAACCGCTTTCTTTTCCTCTGAGGACGCCGCAGGTAAGACACGGCGCGTGACTGGAGGAGGAGCGGCGGAGGGCCGCGGCGGAGTCGGCAGGCTCTCCTGGAATGACACTGGGAGAGGAAGAAATTCCTGACAGAAGGCGCAAGAATGCGGTGCGGTTTGCATCGACGAGGATGCCAGTGTGACAGTCACATTCTGTTAACGACGCCCTGTCTGGAGCGAGCGTTACACCACGGGAAAATTCTTACGTACGGCGAGTGCGCGCGTCTGTCAACTTAAAAAGTGCCAACAGGACACCCGATTATCAGATAATGGTTCGAACTCAGAACCCACCGAACAGTGTGTTAATCCTACAACAACTAAGCAGTTACTGGACAGCTTGAGCAGTGTTACCACTACACCAAGAGAAACAACTCAGCCGACATGACCACAGTGTTCCCAACGCAACAGCAGACCAGCACGAGGCGTAAGTTGCCAGACTTTCGTACGTGGCTGCTTCTCCACAGACAGAAAACTTCAGGCCGTGGCTTAACTCACTCGAACGCACGCGGTGTTACCGGAAAACCGATGCAAAAGGCCAAGAAGGGGGAAGTCTTGGTATGGCTGGTCCTGTAAGCCAGAGAAGGACAAGCCGACTAGGACGCCGTTGCGCAGATTTCCCGTGGAGATCGCGACATACAAAATCTTGCACACGTGCGGCAGGTAGAAAGCCGAAGTGTTCTGTGAGAAAATCCCACTGCAGGAAATTACATGACATTGCACGGAGTTGTGAGTTCTCCCAGAAAAGAAAAACATTTGCGACGATCTGCATGGAGGCAGAGCGGATACGACGAGAATGCGACACACGCGAACCTAAGAAAGAATTTCAGCCTGTAGCCGTAGGCCGCCAGGTATTTAAAGTTTCCCATTGCTTTATCCAATTCTGTACCTAGAACCAGGTTGACCTCCAGACAGTCCGGAACGAACGAACTATAGGAAAGGCATTTGGTTCGTCGATCAGGCGAGTCGTTGAAAACGCAAAGTCCTAATGAATATTCCGTGGAACAGTGGCGACATCTCCGATGGCCTCTTCACACAGAACACAAAGTTATAAAATATGAAGGCTCCTGCCTCGGTGCAGGCTAGGTCGGATCAAGACAGGTTCGGTGCATTGAAGAACACAGGGCAGCTGAGGGGAATGTCGTAGACAGCGAGAATTCTGCAAAGCGCACCCTTACATAAATTAAAGCTAAATTCCATGCGGAGGAAATTAAGTCAGCATGAGGGTGGACGACCCGTCGAACCCGCCAAATACTGGGATGGTCAACGAGGCGATGCGCGCATACGAGTACCCCCCACCCGCAAGTGAACAGAGACTAACCAGACCCTCGGAGGTCCTACAGGCCATCAAAAGCCTCAAGGCGCCGGGCCCAAACGGTGTTCCGAACAGAGTCCTCAGCGTCCTCGGCCTGTCCCGAGCCTTCTGTTCGCCGTCTAGCGGCCTTTGCTGGTAATTTAGAGATTACACGGTAAGAGATGAGCTAAATCAGACAAGTCAGAAATTTTACACGTGGCGTAACAGTTCTGACGCCCTATCGCATGCAGCACATCAGTGTTGTCCGATCTTGACAAAAATTGGAATCTTTCAAATTTTATCAAAACTCTTCAGAATCAAATTTCATAAAAATCCATTCTGTTCTCGAGTCGTTTTGAGAAGACGAAGGGAGGGAGGGACGGACATATGTGGCGAAGTTGCTTGCCGCTTATTTGCGGCTTCGTTACGAACTCGCCTGGAATTTCAGGACTCGATAAGACGAGGGTGAGCAGGGGATCACAGCGTACGTACCACGTGCGTGTTCGACGTACTGACATCGATAACTCCTGGTTAGTACTGACGACTGCAGCCATTCCTATCAGTGCAAAGCGCACTCCATTAATTAAATCTGATATCACAAACAACCGAACTGGGCCCCTGACAGTCACGTGCCGATTACACGTGATCAGTACTGAAAGGTACCAGAGTCACTAATCACTAGCCCATTAATCCGTGGTACAAATTGCTAACTGAAGAGAGTTCATTTGGAGATGACGACGGATCGCGGCTTCCCTGAAGCCACTGCTTCTGCGATACAATCATCGTTTTGTCTGGTACCAACTCTCCTACATTCCTCGCAATTGAAGCGACATCCGGGGGTGAGAGCCTGCTTCTTTAACGACGCACTTAATCCCTGTTAGACTAAGCAGCAATAAGCAGGGAGGGATGTGACAAGTAGGCACAATTCAGTGTTCTTCATTACGCACCATCAAAAGGAAGTGACGTCACTACGGCTTTCAAGCTGTTTTGTGACATCTTATATCCGCGTGAAGCCCTATCCAGAAGAATCTAAAAGAATCCATGCTTTGGGGCTACCAGTTATTTTCCTGGGACTGTGTGGACATGACGAGTTCCCTTCTTGCAAATCACAACGCAGCAAGACGTTCATTTTGAGGTGTCCCAGTGTCGATGTCGTCTTGTCTTTCGCGATTCTGTGAACGTGTTGAATCCAAATGCGTTTTATAAATAATTTTAAATGTTGTTCAATATACGTTCTACTTTTAATCATGTTTACTTTTACAGTCCACCAAAGAGTGTTTCGCTATTCTCGTTAAGTTAATTTCACCTGCCGTAATTCTGACGTATTTTCCTTTCAAGTGTCAGCACTTTTTAACTCCCATATAAAAACGTCAGTTCAACCAGAGTATTATATACTTTCTTCTGTATCCTGTCGCCTTCATACAACAATGAACAATGAGAAAGCCGACATTGTTGACTCGTGTAACTTTCCTTATAACTGTTCTTCTTGTTATGGACTCCCGCCCATAAAATGTTTTTTTTTTAACTTTTGTCTTACAATTGTCGTTCTTTACAGCCCACTAACTTTATCAGCACATGTCTGCTGAGTACTTCTTGAATCACGCATATTTAAAACGTTCGTGATTACGGAAATCTTTGACATACTCCACGGTTAAAGGTTTTTAAATGCAGATAATCTTCAAATAAATTTAACTTTCGTTTCATTGTCGTTGGGTGCAATAATTAACATGCGAAACTTTTGTCTCTCATTGTGTACAACAATGTGGGTTTCAGTACATTTTAAAATGCTTCTTTCTTTCTTTCTTATTATTCTATAGTTTTAAAAATTATGTGAATTTAAATGCGTGATTGTTTCAATAAAAACAATTCTAGACATGAACAATTAAAAATGAATATGCTCTTAAGAAGAGAAACATTTCGCTGTTTCTGTACATTGCGATCTTGAAGTGAGTACAGGCCCACAGTTTCATTGTTGCCTGGGTCTTGGTTACATGCCTCAGATGAAAACAACAATTCTGGAGCGCAGACTCACTCAATTTCTGAATGACATTTTTTATACTCACTCACTCGCTCACTTAAACAGACAGACAGACACACGGCAGAATGGACTACGAATCATGGAGAATCACATTCGGTGGGCAAAGAAAAACTATTTTGTTATAAACTTGAGATTCCAATGCAACATCGAATGTACTGTTTTAACATCATTATGCAATTGTCAGTTCGTTTCGAGGCCTCAATTCCCACGCAATGAACAATCGTCTGAGAAAGTCATTAATGACCGCGCCCTGCATTAGAAATGACCGTGTGTCTGGGTCACTGATCCATTTAGTTCCAGGCCCGGAAATCACATGATCCGGCAGAAATCTTCTCTGGGAAGCAAAAGTCATTTTCTGCTGACATTAACACAGGCGGTAATACCAGCATCATTCTTCATGACCATAGGTCTTGAGAAAATGTGACTGGTAGCATAACCTGCAGGTCCAACACCAAAGCCCGCCACCGTACGCGAAAGTGAGCCAACTTCGGGATGTCGGCTGTGAGAAAATGTGGCTATTCAGGTAAAATTCTGGGTGGCTGAACTGTAACCGTCCAGATATTAGAGTCCTGTGGAGTAACGCTGCAAGGGCGAGCTGGCCGAAATTCTTTAAAACCAAAGGTTCGGCTGTGTTAAGTGAGAAAGTAGGGGAGGACTCACATGTGGTCTCTTAGGGGTGTGAGCGAGTGGTAGTCGGAAAGTGTGTACAGTCTTGGAAAGTTTCTTGACAGTAGAGGTTAAGATTTTATAAAGTTATGTAGCGAAGAAAATACATAATAAAAGTATAATTAGATCAACAGTTAATCATTATCTGTTCGTCATTCACTCGATCCCCGTGAACGACCCTGAGTCCCTGGCTAGCCGAGGCAAACAACTAACCAAGGACGGTTATAGAAATTGGCGCTTCAACCTGGGGCACGATATTGATCGGAATAAACCCAGAACAAGACGGACGGAGCAGGGAGTATCATCATTTATACAGCATTCCACCCGGA
>NW_019060605.1:399465-424577 GCF_000696155.1 Zootermopsis nevadensis | reverse complement strand
TGTCTGACGACATGTCCATATGAACAGGATCCTTCCATCATTTTCTCGGTCTGGGACCTGTTCATATACGTTCTTGGCAGCTGATCCAGAAGTGGTTTGCCATTGCCTTCTTCTGTGTGTGAATGGAGTAATTGTTGGGATGCCACGGAGGAAAACTCCGTGTTGCCTAGACCACGGCCTTGCCCAACACAAGTTATAAATTCGGCCACCGCCAGGAATTGATTATTAGCTTCATAAAATAAATAATGTAGTAATTACAGAATGACGTATATAAAACTACAATCAATAATATCACGGCCTTCAGAACCTTAAAGCTCAGATGAAAATTATACTTTGTTTAATAACGTATAATAGAGTTCTGTGATAATGACAGTAATTTACTGCGTGTGTGATTAACTAATTAAGTCCGCTATATCCTGGTATCTTTCTAACGACGAAAATGACCAAAAGAGAGGTACAGTGCGATGCGTTTCTCGTTTGTTATGCAGTGGTCCATGTTGGTGATGACGTCACAGTACGTGTCATGGCGTAACTAGTTTTTGTACATTCTGACAGACTTAACCTATTGGGATTCCTTTCAGAATCACTGTCACACGCATGAAGGGATAATTAATGTTATTGTTTTCAACTATGGACTGTATTTATGAACCAAATCTTTATTACACAGCCTAATTAAACAGACCATAACAATGGTCTGAGTTGTAGATGGAAGAATTATGTAGGTAAAAAATAAATTCAAAAGTTTCAATTATCTATGTGGAACATAATATATCTCAGTAAAAGACAATTCAAAAATTGTATCACATTTTCAAAACAATATAAACCCTCTTAAATGACAGTGAATTCTGGACTGTAACTAAACAACACATTCAACAAACTTAAACTTATGAAATTAGATTACTGAGATTAGTGGTAGGTTGTAGAAGAGTGGATAAAGACAGAAACATCGATATTAAACAAGAACTAAATATATTCAGTCTGGGAGAAAATGTACAAGAATACAAACGCAAGGTCGACCTCTCTTCATCCTTGCACTTGCACTTATGTATCTCAGCAAGGCGAGAATTAAGTGCCACTATCCTGAAATTAAAGGGTTTAGAAAGTCAAACCCGAATGAAGGCAAAGATGGTCTTGTATTTTACAGCGGAAAGACATGTTCATCTGAAACAATTATATTTGATCTAGTAGGACTACATTTCATTAATTTTGTGGCTTTATTTGTAGCACTACAGATGTTCATACTATAATCCTTATTGAAAATACTGTATTGAACAATAGTTAAACAGCAGGCTGACCTCCTATAGAAATATTGTCAGCTATTCACTGCAGCATGGATCATGTTCCTCACTTAACAGTATCAGAGGAGTCAAACTTCAGCTTATGTAATGTTTAAAATAACGTTCTGAATATGTGAGAGGTTTCAACAACAGAAACCTCCAGCTGCTGTGGAAATATGCAAACTGTAGCACAAATTTACATCTATGTGAAAAACAACTCGGTATTGAAAAAGGTTAGATTTTTTACAGCTGCAGGCCAAATTACAAAAAAAATATTTTTTTTGCAGTATTCGAAGTGAGGTAGATATGATGTACTGTGTTTCATATAATGTTTACGTACTCTTGACACATTTAAAGTCATTCCATCCTTTCACAGAAGTCCAAAAGCTGTCGACTTCATATAAATTACGACATTAATAATAAACTTTCATTAACGTCTGTATGGGACCGTAAATATTTGATAAATCTTTATACAGTATATTTAACGTTTTTTAAAAACTCTGAGTGTTCGCGCTGTTAAAATTTCCAGCAAATTCTCTGGATGATATCTCTTTCGTAGTGAATTTTCTTAATCATCTCAAATGATTTCATTCTCTGGCGGCATTATAATTTTTGTATAAGAGCAATGTTAAATTATATTTAACTACAGATGGATATTATATGTGCTCCCAAGAGATAAAATAGAGTGTGAGCTGCTTTTGTATGCGCTTAATTCATCGCTATAATTAGTGATAACAATTTCCTCCATTCTACAAACTTTATTTGCCATTTTCAAGAATTATGAACACCAGACTGGTTTCACCTGCATAACGCTTAGATGTTTTAATTGCAGTAGTTTTATAGCTTTGCTCCAGTATAGTCTGTCAATTGTAATGCATATTTTTATTTACACAAATATTATTTTAAATTAAATTTTTTGAATTATGATTATTAAGCCCACTTTAATGAATAAAGCAAATAATAACTTGTTCAGAAGTGCCGGCTTTGGAAGAAATGGTGTTCAAACTTCTTGTTTTTTCAGGTAATATACTGGATGTCTCTTGATAATATGTCAAAAAATAATATTTTCTGTTATCTTCCGCGTTGGCGCCATATATTGTGACTTTGTGCATTATGTGGTTGAAAACGAGGAACCAACCGTAAATACACACTACTTTATGCACATAATAACGTGTATGATCGCCTAGTAGGTACATCAGACACACAAAAGTCGACAAAACTGGGGAGACTAAACATTTTATATTATAAATAATAGATTCTTATAAATTGAACTATTTTACAAAACATATCGATGCATTTAATTACTTCATTTGTACACAAATATGGGTAATTATGCTCGTGGAAAAAATTAAAATATTCTTCATGAACACTGAAACAGTAATACATAATTTGTTAGTATATAATGTTTTTTTAAATACGCAAATTATTTTCTAGTGTGCTTGTAAGGCCGGAGTCTCGTGAAGTAGCGGACATTAACAGAAACTTATAAATTCATGTAGACGTTACATATTTTCTCTTGTGAGGATTATACTCTATAAGGAGATTACATCACTGAAACAAGCCCGATTAATGTTTGTTGCAGACTGTGAATACATATAATATCATTTCCACTGCAAGTGAAAGGGTGGGTAGAGTGCTTAGTTTATCTGAGTGTATGCGTGCTTTTATGAAATGGCGCAATGTGTAAGAAATGCACGTATATATTAATGTCAACATAGCTGCAAAACGTGAGAAGATTTCTGGTAGGAGCACTGACGAAGGTAGAGTCTGTAACGGATATTTCTCTACACAAGAAAGTCACTACAGGTATCTTGTACAAGAAGAGACGAAAAATTTAAAGTCAGTACTGTGTCAAAGTATAAGTACGGACTCATAAATTCCTTACAGATAACACTAAATTAAAATATTCAGGATAAATCTTGGATAACAAGCATCATACTGCGTTAAACATCACACTCTTGCGTTAGCGAAGAAAATCTTATAGACTCGTCCATTTTTGTCTTTCTGTCCGTGAAGGTTTCACTAGTAGGCAGGCAACAAAAATAATCGGTGGTCACTGTTGGCCAACAATGAAAGTCTATTTTTATAGTTAATGCTATTTTTATTCACACTGCCGCTGCCATGTCATTCCCATTGTCGTTTTTAATATTATTACTGTTACTGTTATTACTGTGTTCGTCTCTGTGCTGTATCTGTAATTGGCCTTCTGGCTGTTGATATAGCACACTAATAATAAAGAACTGAATTAAATTTCTTGACTTTGTTGTCGCAGAGTTAGACGTCCATTTGCCTCTAACATCTCAGGTTAGATCATCCAGGGCTCAGGAGGACCGGGAATGCCCATGAAGGCCTTCGCTACCCAAGGGGCTTATACACTTCTGGGAACTATCTCCTGGGGAAAACACAGGTAATGCAATCCACGCCTGGACCAAGCCGGGTCACCCAGCCTTTTCTCCAGAATATTTGTTTTGTTGGGGTCTCGCCCCCAGCGGTTCCTTTCTGAAGCTCCGCCGCGGGCTTCCTATCCTGTACATCGCCCACCAAGGCTTTGGAAATACATTCTCTGACCTATCTGGGCTCCAACAATATGGGTTCGACCTCCACTATTCCCCGCAGGCCTCTTCCTCGTAAAGGGAGCCCCACCTTGGTGCTTTATCCCCGGTAACTTTGCCCTTGCTTGTGTTGTTTTGGACATCTCTGGCGTCTACCATCTTGGGTTAGATCATCCAAGCATCAAGAGGAACTGGACTGATCCTGAGGGGGTTTTACCTCAAGGTTGTAGTTGTTAGCCAGTAAAATGAGGCTTACGCTAGCCATGACAGCAACAACACGTGGCTGGCTCGAGCTGGCTAAAAGTGCATTTTATCTGATCGGTTCTGCTGTGTCCCAGTGCATGGAATGCCAATGAACCACGGAAGTAAGACAGAAGACATTTTTCAGTGTCCGCCGGGCTAACATTGTTAACAAGAGCGATTCGCAACAGATTTTTACTAAGCCTTTTAAAAATCCTTGAAAGTTATTAAAGGGACGGCCACACTCACACGTTGATACCATAAGCCTAATGTTCCTTACAAATGACGAAACAGACTAGCAAGTTTTGACTTTTTAAACTTCTATGTATATAAAAAACAATCAACTAAATAAGTAGAATAGAGTCTTTTATAACCGGGCAATATTCTTTCAGCAAAATGAAAGTTGATTGCTGGGTGCTTGTCACTGGACCGTGTCTTGAGTCTGAGACACCCAGTCCAGACAGACAGACACACACACACACACACAAATTCTCTGCGACCCATTTAATTAGTATCTTGTCGTCTACATCTACGTCTGTTATCCAATCTGAATGCTGAAACTTCTAAATAAAGTAGTTAGATAGAAATCAGTGCAGAAATATTCAACGCGGTCCCTGAAGCGTAGTTTGGAAATTGAAACATCACTTTGGAGTTCAGAAAATCCGAAGATGAATTAAAGCTGCAATCGCGGAATCACTTTAATTTTAGCGGGGAAGTACAGGAAGTCAAAGTGGGTGATCCCTCCAGGCAGAGCATTTCTCAAATTAGCACGACGCAGCGTGTGCCTGCAAGTGCTGAGTAAACTTGCTTGCACATGTTAGTGCATTCTCCTGTATTCGGTAAGCACCCGAGCGAGCATCGCAAGTTTCAAGTTACGACTTAACTTTGAACAGAATCTCGGGAGAGTTCAAGATCCGCGCTTATGTAAATCGTACCTCAGAAATGAGTGGAAAGCGCCGAAAAGCAAAAATTATATCTTCACTAACAAGACCCTTCAGTTTATGAAAACGTTAAAGCACAGAGTTGTTAAAAAGACGTGCGTTCTCACACCTGCATTTTAAATTATCAACAACTCGTGGCCTCATCCACCATGTATCACCATATCAAATTTTATAATATTATTAACACAATTAGTTATTGTTGTTAGCGTTATTACTAATTAAATAAGGCTATAAATGCCTAGCGTCTAGCTTGAGAGGGAAAACAGAAAAATCATTATTGGGGGGGGGGGGATTCTCCTGGACAACTTAGAATTGATCTTGAAGAAATTGGGTTTGAAAGTGTGGACTGAATTCGCCCTGCCTTCTCACGACACGGTGCGGTTATGGGACTTTATGACCATGGTAAAGAACCTTTCATGTCTGCAAAGGGAATGAATTTCTTTACCAGGTTAAAGACTGTTGGCTTCTCAATAAGGGCCCTGACCTTTGGAGTCAGCGTTACGTGCGACTAAATGTCAACAAATCTCAAGCATTTCCGACATTATATTAACAGTGGATAGTACACCACGTTAGGTCTATATGCACCGATGGATGACGTTGCACACATTATAATGACAAGTTGAAAGAAGGGACGAGTCTTATAGCTTATCAAGAACATAAGAATATGTTCCATGGAATCATCTTTCAAGCTTTATATTGCATTCAAACTATTAACACTACATCTGTAAGAGCATAATCGGTTAAGAGCAGTCTGTTTATAAAACTGCAAAAGGTACACGTGGCACAGCTAAGGTTAACACACTGTATACCACAGAGTGATTAACAGTAGGTGTTTACTATATAGTAAATTTTGTGACGTAAGAAACGAGGAGGGCCACATATTATAATACTCGTCTCTCCTCCATTTTCTTCTGAAATACAAAAGGAAAAGGAGGAACTGATGTAATTTGCCGGCTCATCCTCAATTCCGCCATTGTTTTCTTTTCGTACAGCAGTTATATAACGACAGAGACCATGTTCACCGCTAGCATCTGTTACACGAAGCGCCCTGATAAACTGTAACTCTGCGTTCTACTCCAACCGGCTTTTCTCCAAGCTTGTTCTCATATAAATTTATCTGTCACACTGGCGCCGTTCACCCATATTTCTAACAACACCCCAGACCCCACACCCCTCACCATTACCACTATCACCACCTCCAGTTCTCTGTCTCTCTCACTCTGTTTCCCTTTCCACTCCAATGTATCAAATAGGTTTCTGCTACTACATACAGAACTGGCTATAAGTTTAGGTTCATGTAATATTTACAAATTAACTACACAGGGGATTTGTTATTAATGCCACACATCCCTCATCCCTCTTGCCCATACTAACATCACATGCAGTCTCGTTTCTAAGACACATCTTATACGAAATTAATTCTTGGCATTGTCACAGCTAAATTAGGCATGCGAATTTCAACTGACTGTTACTTTAAACAAAAAAGGGCTTACAGAGAAATTATTCATATACTTAAAGACAGTCGCCATGTGTATTTAACATGGTTAGTAATACAATAAATATGGCAGTAGCAGAGGAGTGATGTAACGAGAGATGGCGCTTGTGTCGTGAGTGTGCCAAATAAACTTGACCGAAAGACATGGAATCCTGCTTTTCAAGTGTTTTAACACTTTATCGTAGGCGTAGAACGCCTTGTGATCACGTCCTGTCCGTTTTTCGATCCGTAGCGTATTTCAGCTCTGAAATCGTGTTACTATTCATTAGCGGTATTGCGAACCATACGTTGTACCACACAACTAAAGAACGCGAACTGTAATTTTTTTTTTGACGTAAATAAGTCTATAAGGAAGGGTCATTCGGCAAAAAAGTGTAACGAAAAAGGGGAACGAAAAAGTGTAACAATGGTTACCTAGGGATCGTCGTCTGTTTACTCGGCATTATTGTTACCTATAAAACATTACCTTACCTTACCTTACACCGCAACATTGGTCTAGCGGTTAGAACGCTGGCCTTGTAATCCTGGGGTCTCGGGTTCGATTCCCGGCGGTGCCCGAATTTATAACTTGTGTTGGGCAAGGCCGTGGTCTAGACAACACGGAGTTTTCCTCCGGGGGCTTCCCCGGTTTCTCCGTGGCATCCCAACAATTACTCCATTCACACACAGAAGAAGGCAATGGCAAACCACTTCTGGATCATCTGCCAAGAACGTATATGAACAGGTCCCAATCCGAGAAAAGGATGGAAGGATCCTGTTCATATGGACCTGTCGTCAGACAGAACACTAAAGAAATAAATGATGGCCACGGTGGTCTAGCGGTTAGAACGCTGGCCTTGTAATCCTGGGATCTCGGGTTCGATTCCCGGCGGTGCCCGAATTTATAACTTGTGTTGGGCAAGGCCGTGGTCTAGGCAACACGGAATTTTCCTCCGGGGGCTTCCCCGGTTTCTCCGTGGCATCCCAACAATTACCCCATTCACACACAGACATTCAGCTACCACAGACCCATCTTAAGCGTAACTAATTCAAGTTAAATAAGCAATGTCTTAATCAAACTTTACTCAATTGTAAAGCATGTATAAAGGAAATATTTAGAATAATGCCAATAAATAAACTTCCTTTCCGTATAGACGTATTTACGTCAAATTCTCCGGAATCGTGGTTCCACTGACAACATTTTTTGAGAGTTTGAATTGGATTTATCTGGAAGCGGATAGGGACTGGTGGCGGGCTCTTGTGGACACGGTAATGAAACCTCTTATCCCGTAAGAGGCGTGGAATTTCTTGGCCACCTGGAAATATATTTTGCTTCTCATTAAGGACTCTGTACCATTTTGTTGTAGTCCATTCCTCTGTCGGGGATTGAACTGTTGTTAGTAGTTCAGTAGAGTGAATGACAGATGTCTGTAGGTGTTCGCGTTTTTACGCAGGTCTGGTTGTGGGTGTGGCACCAGCAGCAGAGACAATCATGGTATAACGTATGCAAGTCTGATAAAGCTCCGTCTATCTCGTGAATGTATTTTTTTTATTCTAGCCTCTGGCTCGCTGCAGTGTGATTCGGCCGGACAATGTCCAGGCACCATCCTAAAATTGAATTATAATCCGGGCCTCAAACCTCTACAAAACGAACAAACGACAATTGGAGCTTTTCATTTCTCGTGAAGTAAATCAAAGCCTCACTCTGTCGTCGAGCAAAGTACGAAGCATCCCTCAGTGACATCCTGGCATACAGCTTTTTATTTTACGAACGTTGCTTGTACGTAAATGTTTATATTTAATCTCGGAAGTACGTATGGAGTTTAAGCCATGGTCTTATCTAATAGTGCTCAAGAGATGAATTAATTCTTAGCAAGACTCTTGAAAATAGATTCTGTTCTTACAGGATTCTTTTGGGATATTTATTTATAGTTTATTTAACATTGCTATCATTAACTCTGTTAAGATATGTAAAATAAACTTCTAGAGTTTCTCTTTCTATCGACATGTCCCATGTTACCATCCTTTGCGCCATTCAAGTCTAGCGATTTTTTGTAATGTTTCAGGGAATTATGAATAACCCTGTATAGTGTCTCCTGTTGGGCTCATGACTCTAGAATTACTAACTGGGTATTCATACATTTTATATGGTCTACAGAATGAAGATAAATATTTTTTCCAACGAGCAATTATAAGTTAATAATGTTATTACTTAAATTTGTAACATTGTGGTGTTTTCTTGGAGATGACAACCGTATTTTAAAATATTATTTAGTTTGTAACTTAAATGCGTCATGTTTGTGTTTGATTAAATATATTTATTTTTACAGTCCATACACAAACGTTGAAGTTTATTGATGTTGTTAGGATTATATAATATTAAAACATTTTGTTGTATAAAATATTATATTTGGCGCTCTTAATCGTATATACGATTTTACATTATATTTTTTAGCGATTTTTATTTAAACGACATGTTTCGACGGGTAATACCGTCGTCTTCAGGTTTTTATCAATTTTACAATATTTTAAAATTATTAGATATTTAATGCAATGTATTATAATGATCTGTGGTTTGTTTGTAGTTTTCTATTTTCATGGTGAGTTCTTTGTTTGTAGTCAGACGTTTTATTTTATTTAGATACATGTTTCTCAAAATTGTGCGTCTCTGAAGTAAACTGCTTTACAGTAACGTACAATAAAGAAGGGGTGTACAAAGGTGACTTCAAAGCCACTAACAGCACTTAACCAACGTTCCCATTTTTCTCCAAACTAAATTAACCTCAATAGGGAGACGTCTTTACCTGTGTACCTTCAGAGCCGTAAATTACGAAATACATTTATCTCTTAACTTTAAAATGCTGAAGTATGATAAGTAATAGAGTTTTATGTGGTAGAATAGGGCTTTTATGTAAGAGTAATGGAATGTGACGTATTTTAAACAATATAGCCTAACAGTAACGGGATGTTACGTGGAAATATGCTATTGATTTAAAGAATAGGGCGACCGCAAACAGGTTTTAATTTAAATTAATTGAATTTAATTTAAATTTCGATTTTAATTCTAATTGTAATACAAACCAACGAAGTGTTAATGTTGTTGTAAATGTGATGTGATATAAAACAAAGTGGTAACTACGAAATCGACGGCAGATGGCAGCTGAGGGGGCCGAAATAGATTTGGATGCAGGAAGATGTTAGAATTGTGGAAAGACTTGATGAATGTGGTTGTGATGACAAACAATAGTTAATTTCACGGAGAACTATACGGTGCCAAGATATTTGAATGCTGATGGTCGCTCATTTGGTCAAGAATTACCCACTGTTCTTGCAAACCGAACGTTTATTACCATGTTCAGAACAGTTCACACCTATGCCTTATTCTAAATCCAGAGAACATCCTAAAATCCAAATAAATGTGTGTTTACTTTATGTATTCATTGTTTTCGGGAAAATACTTGTTTCTTTTGACAGTTATTAAAAGTAAATTAGCTACACAATCAAATAAACATTTCCACTGTTACGTAAATTATATTGAAGTTTGCGCCGTGATGATAGAGACAGCACGAGCCTCTGAAACGTCGGTAAACTACTAGACCACAGGGCGCAGCAACCCAGAAGACAACCACCTTCATACTCGCCGCCATGATAACTTGTAATCTCAATATTTATATTTTCAAATTATTTTAAAGTAAGTTAGCATGATAACAGTTTAAGAGACGAGTAAAAACGCTAGAAATGTTACGTTGATTTGGACACGAAGATTCTAATCTCAAAAGGGGTATTAAATT
This sequence comes from Zootermopsis nevadensis, assembly GCF_000696155.1. The sequence goes on along the minus strand of NW_019060605.1, from coordinate 414,302 downwards.
CTTTTTTGTTACTAAGTTCAAACCGCCTGTAGTCCTCTCTTTCCTTCAACCTGGCCTTCGATGATATCACTCAGTATTCCATTCCTTCTCATAATATGTCCCAGCCAGTTAGCTTTCCTTCGTGTAATCGCCTGCAGAATGTTTCTTTGCTCGTTGACTCTCCTCAATACTTCTTCGTTGGTCACTCGATCCGTCCACCTGATCTTCTCTATTCTTCTCCAACACCACATTTCAAAACTCTCCAGGTATTTCTGTTCCTTCTTCCTGAGTACCCAAGTCTCTGCTCCATACAGCGCGACACTTCATACGCATTACTTCACTAGGTTCTTCCTCATCTCCAAGCCCAACTTGCTAGTGAGAAGTATCCTCTTCTTGACGAATTTTATTGCGTATGAAGAATTCTTGGAGGTTTCTTCATTGTGGTTAAACTCATTTAGCGCTAAGCTGATGACGAGTTTTAAATACATTGACATTTACGTCCACGTACCATGTAAGGTTTTATTTAGTTACGTAAAGCCATGGACTATTATCGTGAAACATTCGTTGCTATGGCGAGTAAAATTTCTGTTCTCAGCAACGGTGGCTCGTGAGGTAGCCTAAAAATTTAGGCGGGAATTTGAACTCCCTTGAAGACCCTTAAGATCTGGAAAAAAAACCATTTGCCTAAATTTAAAAACTCTCCAAAATCAGGGCATTTCATTGTAGACATTCTGTATGTTCTTAAATATGAAAGCTACTTTCTTCGTTAAACTTTAAAGATTATTATTAATCTGCTTACAAACAAGCAGAAGTGAAAATAGCTGTGAATTTGACCTCGATCTGCAATTGTTTCTAGTGTTGCCAGTTCGTTCTGCAACAGCATATTCACTTTTAGAACACTCTGTATAATGAATGTTGTGAATTTTAATAAAATGGCGGATGATATTGCTGAAGCAATATTAAGAACAGTCGAGAACTCACATTCTTTGAATTTCAGTAGAAGACAGTAGTTACATATGCACAGCGAAGTAAAGAAGGGTTTAGCATTCTTAAAGAGTTGGAGTAGTTCAGTCAATATGTCATATCACATTAACATTTGAGTTTTTGTACATTATATTATGAACGTTTCTCGATATGTTACGATCTTACGAAATAGAAATGAAATATTTACGTGATACAGAAAGACGTTTCTACTTCGTATTTATTTATCTGTAGTTGGATATATTAACCTAAACAGTGGAGTAATGCATTCGGACGAAACAACATAACAGTTAATGTTCTGTGATGGGCTACAACTTCCGAATTAGTTGTAAATTGTATCGATACAGTTAAAATACATTAATTTTTAAATTAATTAATTTTAAAATTATATTTTTCGTCCACATGCCTCTCCGATTGTCATCTTACTGTGCTCTGATAATTTACCGATGTGGTTAACAAAGAAAGAACTTACCCCCGTGAGTGATAAATTGGAAAATTTGAATTGAGAAAGAATTGATTATTAGGAAAGTTATATATTGTAATAATTGTTTATATTGTCAAGGAAATGAAGTGATGTATTCTTGCTGTTAATTTCATCTAACGGAAACAAAGGTTAATCTTTTGCAAATGAACACGTGTGACAATGAGATGCACAGAAAAGCGAAGAAAATTATCCAGACGTGAGTCCACCTTTCTACTTTTCTACGGGATCGCATTTTATGTGAAAATTCACATCATATTCGTAGCTTTTTTTAATTTGCTCTGTTACCGACCGCTTTGTACCTGTTCATATCCCACAGGAAGATGTTAATTACACATTCGATTTTGTTTTTCCTGTAAATGGACCACATCTAGTGCTGTGCTTTATTGTTTCCATTGGCGTCCAGCTGAAATGTAGATCGACTTATAGCCAAATCGATTCCCCGTCGTTACGTAACCATTGGTAATTAATTTTGAGTATCTGCCATATATCCTGTTATTTTTATGCACAAACTATGGATACAAAATCTCGATTCAGTTTTAGGAACGAAATGAAACAAGCGAAAGTTCATGGAATATATCCCCACTACATGATTTAAATAAATTTCGTTACGGTTTTCTTAAGACTGGAACATGAACAGATTTTAATTTTTATTTACGTAATCCTTGTTATGATTCTGTATGTGTTTGAAATAAAACATTTGGAAGTTACGTATTTAAAGCAGATCCAACTAAGAGAAAACAATATTAAAATATAAATATAAGTGGAGTTCAAGACAGATTGAAATATGATAATTCAATTCAATTCAATTAAATTCATTTATTAAAGTGCTTGACAACAGCCAAAAAGGCCAATAACAGCCAAGCACTAACAACAATACAAACATTACAATACAAAAGCAAACAAACAAAGAACTGAAAACATAAATGTACAATATTTATTTATTGCAAAATAACTAATAAGTAAAAAACTAAATGTTATAGATAAGTAAAGTAATAATTAAACTAAAATCAGTTCAATTTTGGACAAACAACATACAAGATAAAATATTATACTAAATAAATAATAAAAAAGAACAATGATTATTGTTTAAAAAGCTGACTGACATCAGTAAGCAAAATACGATCTTTGTTAAAGATGTCGATGCTCCTGCAGACTGCATTGGCAGCAGAAACACATCTGGCAGAGAGACTGACCTTGAAATTACGTTGTACAGTAAAGGTAGAGTAGTCTCTGATAGACCTAGTGGGTATGCAGAGACTAACTGTATCAAAAACAGATGATGATAATAATAATAATAATAATAATTTTCTTAAATTTAATTAATTTCTATTGGCATTCAAACAATTCAAATTGCAGCCAAGCACTGAAACGACAGTTCAGAATAAAAATAGTAATATTTAAAAATAACATATTAGTTCAAGAAAAAATAACGCTGACAATTTCGGGAAGTTGTATTATTTTAAGTAAATTTACAATCCAGAAGTGTTCTTCACGTCACCTGGTGAGTAAAACACCAAGGGTTAAATATTCCTGGTTAGGAATAGGCGTTGATGTTAATACATGGGGTTTAATCCCTAAATTGACCGGGCCCCTCGGTGGGAGTCAAGGTCTCCCTGAGGTCAAGATAACTTGAGACGGTGGAAAACCAGAGGTTGTCCAAAACAGCGAAGATGAGGCCAAGGATGCATTGTCACTGATTAAGAGAAGCATATAGTAAATGGTTTTCAGAAAAAAATACGTATATTACAATAGGAATTGTTAGTGTTTAAACAGAAAACTATTTTATGAAAATTTTTAAAATCATTTTTGTTTCTGTCTTTGAGTTTACTGTCCCATGACTAGAGTTTTAGATTTTCATTTTCGCTTTAGTCATCCAAATATAGATTTTCCACATCGATTCTTCTTCGATGTAGCCTTGGCTTCTCTTACATCGATTCTTAGAAGCCATCAAATGTAAGACGCGCCCTGATTTTAGAAATTATAAAATGTGAAAAACGCGCCTTCTAAAATCGAGGAAATACTTTAGAATAAATTGGATTACTTCAATTTTTTTCTCGAAACAACGTTATTATTACTTGCAATATGAATTCTTTATGGCGTATGTAAGATTTTACGTCTTCACGGCTACTAACTCCACAAAGTTATCTCAGACGTTTAACGGTGTAAGAATTTATTTATATTTCAACGTTTCGATGAATATCTCCGCATACATCCTCAAGGTGGTTAATAACATATATTCATTATGATTGTGACTCTCTCGAAAATTCGAAACTAACTCCATTCCCAAACTGCTGATAGTATACAAAGACTTAATTCCAAAGTACTTTGTACTCTGTGTGAGTTTTTTCACAAATTTTACTTTCAATTGGGATTATATATACTCTCACAATAAAAGAGTATATAATCTAAGATTATATACTCTCGGGTTCGATTCCCGGCGGTGCCCGAATTTATAACTTGTGTTGGGCAAGGCCGTGGTCTAGGCAACACGGAGTTTTCCTCCGTGGCATCCCAACAATTACTCCATTCACACACAGAAGAAGGCAATGGCAAACTACTTCTGGATCATCTGCCAAGAACGTATATGAACAGGTCCCAGTCCGAGAAAAGGATGGAAGGATCCTGTTCATATGGACCTGTCGTCAGACAGAACACTACAAATAAAAATAAATAAATCTAAGGTTATATCAAATTAAAGTGGAATGTCGACAGGTTTAACTTCTTAACAGTTGTCTGTTGTACCGTTCTTGAATATTTTACTCTCTTTTCTGAAAGCGCTTTAGTCATACTTTTATGTCAATATGATACTTGAACTATCAACTTTGTGCAGAAGATGATTCACATGTTTTACGTTAAAAGACTTGACATTTATCTCTGTTAAAAAAGTCGACTTTTTTTCTAGGATATGCACAAGCAAATATTTGTCAGTTACTTTCACAAGGCCGAACTATCCGAAAGTTAATTCAGAAACATATGTTTCGCCTGACACACGTGTGTGTACTCTAGTGGATGAAAGAGAAATGTGAGCGGAGAAAGTGTTTGAAAGTTAAATAAAACTTTGTACTCTGAAATTGAAACGTACAGTCTGAGCTCAGATAAAAGAGACATGTAAACAAAGATAAAATTAATTTGCTATTCAGGACTAACACTGAAGTTCAAGGCCACAAAATTTCCTTGTTGTTTTGAGTTAGTCCAGTCCACTTCTCTAAGAGCCGTTTTAATATTATACTCTCATCTTCAAATATGTACGTTCATCTCTCCCGTTGCGTGATACATGTGTCACTTAATTCATCCTATAGGATTTGAGGCTTTCGCGGCGAGTTACCATAGTAAACCGACGTTTCGGCAACCAGTTGACGCGGCTGACTGCCCGAGAAGATTTTATTCATTCCATCCTGTTTTAATTCATTTACCTTGTAAAATCTGTTGGAGAGTGCAAACAATAAAGCCCCCTCGATACTCAGATATGTCCAATTTGTGACTTCCTCCCTCTAGAGCTCAAATATTTATTTTATTTAAACATCCTCAGTCTTTAGCCTTCAGATAATTCTTAAAAATTTCACACGACAGACTTTTCTCACGCTCTTAAAGACGATGAACTCAGTTTAAGTTAATTGCTTTGTGGGGATGTTCTATTAATTAATATTGTCTGAAACATCTAAAAGTTTCTGTAGTATACAAAAGTACGCATCAACTTCATTGGTTCCCTTGTCATGGCTCGTAGGTCATTCTGAGACGGGTTAGAGGGGAATTTCAGATGTGGAGGGTAGCTGAGACTGTATGGAAAAATCAGGAGCGGACAGCAGACAAGGGGTTGTTCTAAAGTTTAGTAGTTGGACGAGTGACGAAGAACTCTCCACCTCAAAATATAGCATGTTATAAAATGTCATAAGTACAGAGCAAAAATTCATATGGATTTGGGTTACTCAAAGAAACAGGTCACAGATTTAAATCCTGACTATGGCAAGGAAGTTTGGCTGTATATAAATATAATTCGGTGTTTTATAAAACGATCACTTATTTATGGAATATAAAAAAAGTCTGTAGTTGATGACTGCCTTCTGGGCTGTAGCGCCGTGTAGTTTGGTAGATGTTCTACTAGAATATTTTAAACTCAAAGCGGTAAAAACCTCATATTCTACAAAGTCTGTAGTTGAATACGATAAAGTACACATCGGGTTATAAGTGTAAACAAATATCTATTTCAGCGAAGGAAATGTTCCGGTTTCACGTTTATAATAGTTTAGGTTATCAGATTCGTTAAATATCTTTTAAACAAAATAATCTTTATCGTGATCCCTTAACCGGGACTTTCGATTCTATTGCGATATCTCTAAACGTGATCGATAAGTGGTTATCACACCTGCTTTGCAATTGGTAGGTCCCGGCTCAGTAGGCTTTCTTTAGTATCTCCAGAAAAATTAAATACTGTATCATTACCTTCAATAATTTCAATAATAATGCGTGATTTATAAAATGGAAAAAAAAAAATCAAACAATCAAAGAAACGGATGAATTTTATCCAGCTCTTACACACAGTAAAAGTGTGAAGATTTTAATTAATTGTAGTGGCTGGTCTTGATACAAATAAATTATGGAGCCCTTAGATCATCCGTTATTGTTCGAACTTGGATGCGTTCTCTCCTATGATTTAAAATCTCCTGGAACAATTATATCGAATGTGAAATTGGACAAAAATTTTTTGTGCACCGCATTCATAATAGGTTATAATCTCATCTAATCGACTTGTATGGAAATAAACCAAATTCTATTTACCCTAATGTAGGCCTAATTACCTCAGATTTTAAGCACTCAGCTCATTTAGTACTTACACAAACCACCAGATTAAATTTCGAGTCACTTTGTAATTTTTTCACACTGAGTACTTTTAAATATTTTACATGATTTTAAAAATAAACAGCGATTATTTCCTTAAACAATATTAGCCTATTAACGTTTTTAATGGACACGCATTGTGCATTATTTTAAGTAACTTTTAAACATTTAAATATTATTTAGATGAGGTTTATATTACAAAAGATTGATTACTTATATTATTAGGCCAGGAAAGTCGTGACAAGGGTCCTATTTATGTGGCATATCTGTAGTTAATGACAACAACAATAATAATAATAATAATAATTGTTAAATATATTTTTAGGAAGCTAATATTCAGTGAACCTGAGGGACAAGGTTTATCTCTGGTTCGTGGACAATTACCCTGTAAAGTGGGGTGGGGTAACAGTAATTATAATAATTTGAAATACGTTTTCTGGAAGCTACCGTTGTTTTTTGTTTGTTTGCTTGCTTGTTCTGTCTGACGACAGGTCCATATGAACAGGATCCTTCCATCCTTTTCTCGGACTTGGACCTGTTCATATACGTTCTTGGCAGATGATCCAGAAGTGGTTTGCCATTGCCTTCTTCTGTGTGTGAATGGAGTAATTGTTGGGATGCCACGGAGAAACCGGGGAAGCCTCCGGAGGAAAACTCCGTGTTGCCTGGACCACTGCCTTGCCCAACACAAGTTATAAATTCGGGCACCGCCGGGAATCGAACCCGAGACCCCCAGGATTACAAGGCCAGCGTTCTAACCGCTAGACCACCGTGGCTGACATTCTTGTCCTATTGTACATTAAGCTTATCAACAAAAGGAATCAAATTAAGGAATTTAATATTAATGATTTCTATAGATCTTGATGAGACTACACACAACTGATGCCAATAACAGGTCAACTAAAAAGAATTAGTCAAAAATTTTAACATGTTCTGTGCAGGACCATATTTTCACTGAAAGAGATGAAAAGTGCGTCGGATTTCCCCGTTTTGTTCGTCACTTTAGGAACGTAGGGAGAATGATGACTGAACATTGATTGTGGTCAAACTGGAACCAAGATAAATGAGACCCTGGAGCTGAGACCTCGGCACCACAAGTTACAACGATCGCCATATAATGTGATTACTAGCTGTAGAAGAGTAATCTGTCACACCCGCCCTGGACAACAGCTGGGACCCACAACTGCGACGGTGAACATACCCCAATACCACTACCAGCCTCTAGATCAGCTGGAAAACATCGCTTGGAAAATGCTGGGAAAAGCTATGCAAAATGTGCGTTGTACATTCCAAGAGTTTCTCGCGTATTAACGTGTTGTCCTCGAAATGCGTGTTTAGGTACAAATACGCGTTAAGGAAATCACTTGACTTATTCGGTATTTCTCATCGAAAATCAAGAATTGTCTGCTATTTGGACTTAGCTAAGTGTTGACAAAAACAAAAGTTATTGTATATACAAGATGAGATGGATGTCTGATTTGAAAAACGTTCCGAAGCTTCAACTTGTTAAATGTTCGCTTGGCGTCTGATCCAAATTTGAATTCAATCTAAGTCTCTCGATTTGCCGTTCACAAATAATAAATAATTAGTTTCAGTTCCATTTGATAATTCTTAGGATGACTTCTTGTACTTTCAGAACCGAATTATTGCATGTGGGAACTGTAAAAACTGCACTCCCTTTGTATCCCAGGGCACTGTTTGTGGCCCTTTGTACTCCTCCCACAATATTGTCAGGGTGATTAAGTCGAGAAGAATGAGATTGGCTGGGCATGTAGCGCGCATGGATGTGACAATAGGTGTGCACCGGGTATTGGTTGAGAAACCTGAAGGGAAGAGGCCTCTGGGGAGACCTAGACGTAGATGGGAGGATAATCTCAGGCGGGATCTATGGGAGATAGGAGTTGAAGGAGACTGGATTTTGTTGGCCCAGGACAGGGTCCGGTGGAGGGCTTTGGTTAATTCGGTGATGAACCTTCGGGTTCCGTAAGCCATCTAGTTGGTTGGGTCCACTATTTGGGAAGCCTGAGGGGAAGAGATCTCTGGGGAGACCTAGACGTAGATGGGAGGATAATGTCAGGCGGGATCTATGGGAGATAGGAGTTGAAGGAGACTGGATTTTGTTGGCCCAGGACAGGGTCCGGTGGAGGGCTTTGGTTTATTCGGTGATGAACCTTCTGGTTCTGTAAGCCATCTGGTTGGTTGGGTCCACTATTTGGGAAGCCTGAGGGGAAGAGACCTTTGGGGAGACCTAGACGTAGATGGGAGGATAATGTCAGGCGGGATCTATGGGAGATAGGAGTTGAAGGCGATTGGATTTTGCTGGCTCAGGACAGGGACCGGTAGAGAACTTTAGTTAGTTCAGTGATGAACCTTCGAGTTTCGTAAACCATCTAGTTAGTTAGATAGGAGGGTCGAGGCTGAACACTTTTTTACCCAACACATAAATCATTCGACGTACTGGTACATTTTTAAAAATTTATGTCATAATTTAATAAGGGAAGATATGTGATATCAAAGATCAATAGTTTCACCCCCTTTATATTTTAAAATCGGAATTGAGCCAAAATACTCTTATTCCATTTAAGATTTAAAAATATTTCGAACGAGAACTATATGCTATGTACATTTACAAAATAATAGTCTAAACTTAACAAAACTTGTATATGTTTCGAATATTTATAATCACGTTAAGATTTTAGAGGTTAAAAACGTCGTTTCCAAAAATTCTCACCATCGGGATTTTATTATTGGTGGTAAGGAAATGTTTAATGGCAAATTGTGCATTTTAATAAAAGTACTTTAGTTAGTTTCTGAGGTACTAATTCATATAATATACATATATATATAATGACACCGTAAGCATATATTTCCTTACACAACATATTTAACAATATAAAACAATTGTTTAATTGTTTAATTTTAACCGTATATTCACAATAAAATATTTTATTAAATATTAAAATATTATTATTACAATTAACATTTAATATTTAAAATATTTAAAATATATTATCATCTCATAATATAAAACAAGTTAATGTTACTGCATCTTTAACCAGACTGTACTAGCCTTGTCTTTATGTAGAATCTTAGTCAAAGTCGTTCTGTTTCCTGTTATCGACTTTCATCAAGATCGACCAGCCTTAGTTAGCCTTGGAGCAAGCTAATGAACGTTTCATAAGTAAAGTCATGCATGCGATTAATTAACGTGTAGCTGGTAAGAAATATTCTGTGTGTGTAGATTGAGTTTCATAAGTGCCTTAGGGGTAATTATTGAATCATTATGATGTTAGGGATGCTGATTACATCTGGCTGCAATACAAAACGAGCAATATTGAACTGTAAGGCTGTAGGACAGTTATGAGGAAATACGTTGCTCATGGGTTGATTTCATTGAAGAAAAATATAAACGCCTAGATTTTGAAAATTTGTTGATCAAAGAGCTAATTCCAAATATGAATAATTCTTAGATTGCTGTCTGCTGGGTTGTAGCGCCGTGTGGTCTGGTAGAAGTTCTAGGCGCGGGGGTGAGGAGCAAGGTGATAAGAACTGCGCGCGCACCTCCATGCTTTTTCTGTCCGTTCCGTGCACTGACCAGGCCGTGCCGAATGCAACTGTCTACAACACAAGGGAGCTCAGCTAGCAAGTAATCTGGTCCCTACTGCATAAGAAATGTAATTACATTTCTTTTTAAGCTAAAACGGAGAAGACAAGAAGTCACAAGGAAAACATAAAAAGAGAAGGAATACAAGTTTCGCTTCTAACATTGTGACTCAGCTGCCGCGTATAGTAAGGACCAGAGCACTTGCGTGTTCTTGGCGCGGGGGTGAGGAGCAAGGTGATAAGAACTGCGCGCGCACCTCCACGCTTTTTCTGTCCGTTCCGTGCACTGACTAGGCCGTGCCGAATGCAACTGTCTACAACACAAGGGAGCTCAGCTAGGAAGTAATCTGGTCCCCACTGTATAAGAAATGTATTTACATTTCTTTTTAAGCTAAAACGGAGAAGACAAGAAGTCACAAGGAAAACATAAAAAGAGAAGGAAAACGAGTAGGACTTTCGGATGTGGTACACCCGTCTTTTGTCGCTGGAAGCCATTTTTCTTTCGTCGAATACTCGTCTTCGGGATCAGTCTACAGTTCTGTCGTCGTTATGCGGGTGGTTGTAGTGGATTTGGGTTTCATGGATCTTTCAGTCTGAGATATGAGGTGAGTCGTTGCTGGAAGTCAGGGGTGGTTCGCGTCAAGACCAAGAACAGCCGTTATCAGAAAGGGTTGATCGACACACATTAAAAACTGATCAAAAGACAGGAAAGAGGCCTTCCCCCCCACCATTTCTGACATTTGATGTGTGGAAAACAATCTTCGATTCTCATTTTTTCAGGTAGAATAACAAAACACGGTAATGGATTGATGGTCGGGACTTCTGAAATTCGAAACCGTTCATATAAACAGTACAAAATCCAACCAGCAGTGACGTCATTACGTTGGTAGTGGACAAATATAAATTCCTGGAACGAAAATCGTTTGATAGCTTCTTATTAAAGTGACGTTGAATAGTAATTAGGCTAGTATGTTACAGTCTCCATCATTAATCAACCTGACACGCCATTCCTAAACCTCGTTCTACTTCAGTATCTCACTTGCCGCATTTCCGACATTAAAAAAAAAACCCGAAGGGCTGAAAACATCAGGTAACCCTTCCAAACGTTACATATATCTAGCATCGTAAACACGCGCCATGCCATGTCTTGTGATGTGATATTAATATTACCACCCCATCCCATCCCATTCCTGTTATGGATCGACATTTTAATACTCATTCTGTGGCCCTTCCACGTCTGTCGAGTTCAGTGCGTTGAGAAATTCATCTATCCTGACCTCCGAAAACCCCCCCGCACCGCTCAACCCCTCGTGGAAACCGTTCTACTGCTGGTCTTTTGCAATTCTGCCGGTGGCAGCGCTAGTGGTATGTCCGGTATTTCCGTTTTCTACATCCTTCTTCGTCCGTCGTAGTGCATATTTCAGACTTGGATTCTCACTCGACCCAAATGACGCAGGATCGTTGAAACATAATCCGTAAGTGTATTATTAATGGTAAATGCCTAAAGTATTGACATACGACATTGTAGGAAGTCTCTTACATGATAAATTATGTGCATTTGGAAAGAATTAATTAGTGTTATGGAAATTGTTTATCTTGTAATAATAATTACAGTATTATTATATTACTATTATGATACTTTTATAAATTTGGATTCTGAAAGAGGCGGGAATATTTTTAATTTGCTGAAGAAGTACCAACTTATCATAAAGTATTCTGTTTTATGAAGTTGGTTGGTTAGTAAGTTACGTTAGTTTACTAAGGAGCTGAGCTCTGTCTGTGATCATTAGAGGAGAAAGGAAATGACCCTGTAACGTTAAAGAAAGTTGGTACGTACAAATGATAACGGCGATATTTTTAAAACGATTTTAAAATCTATAAGCGAATTTTGGCCTCCAGAGAAAGGTAGTACCAACAATTAAAATCTCATGCATATCCAAATAAAATATAATAATTTGTCATTTATTTGAAATAAAATATAATAACTTTCAAGTATATGTCATTTATCCATACACATTAATCTAACGTAACCTAACTTAACCTAAACCTAACCTAACCCAATCTAACCTAACCTAACGTAAACCTAAGCTAAGCTAACATAACCTAACCTACACCTAACCTAACCTAAGCTAACCTAACTTAACCTAACCTAAGCTAAACCTAACCTAAGCTAAGCTAAGCTAACATAACCTAATCTAAACCTAACCCTAACCTAAACCTATACCTAACCTAAGCTAACCTAACCTAACGTAAACCTAACCTAACCTAAGCTAAGCTAACATAACCTAACCTAAACCTAACCTAAACCCAAACCTAACCTAACCTAAACCTAACCTAAGCTAACCTAACCTAACCTAAACCTAAACCCAACCCAACCTAACCTAACCTAACCTAAGCTAACCTAACCTAAACCTAAACCTAAACCTAACCTAACCTAACCTAACCTAACCTAAACCTAACTTAACCTAACCTAACCTATTTTTAAAGCGACGTGTCCCGATAACCCACAAGTACCAGAAAGTTTAATGAGTCCGATATACTCCTTTTCAAAATACGTTAGGTAAATCACTGATGTGTGTTTAGCACAGTAAAGCGTTATGTTTCTGTGTACCATGTTATTGAATTGGTCTTTACGTTTCCATCTCCACCAGTAGTAGTTGTCGAACTGCAATCAACAAGTCGCATCTCAGCTCCTGAGTAAACGCCGGTATTTGCTCGGTTAATCGACAAAGCCATCTTAAATAAACAAACACCAAATCCGAGTTTGTAGTTCACACCGATACTCAAGTCAGCATTGCACGTGGACTACGTAAGAAACGTAAGATGTCCGACTGAAAAAGAATTACGTTTACGGGCATATGATACCAGTGAGAAATAGCACGGACTGGTTACAAATAGAATGTATGGTAATCTTGAACCTCAGTCTATTCGCTGATACTGTGGCGACCGAACGTTTCCGAAGCTCTTAATATAAGTTATGTATGAAATTGGCCTTAAGAAATTTTAACCGAGTATTTAACATCTACAGATTAGAGACGTATCTGTAAAAGATTAAACTTAGAGAAAATAATTTTATAATACGTGGCTTTAGTAAACAGAATAAATGTTCAGATATTTCACTGTCTGTGTGTGGGTAATTTTTAAAGTCACACTGATTCATTTATCCACATGTTTGATATTCGTCTTAATATTTCTGTGAAACTAAGTACATCGGCGACTTGCCCTAAACCACACTTAGTTTTCCTCTCATGAAAAGTATTTCCTTAATTATTATACATTGCAGTTCACACATGATAGAATAAATTTCAATTGAAATTTTACAGGTTTTGGAAATGGCAGATGATTGTTATATCGCGAATTATAACGCGCGGTTATGTTATTTAAGCGTACGATTTCATCTTGTCCCATTCCATCACGAAATATGGATGTAAGGACTGTGGCCGTGAAAACCTGGTGTTAGGCGGCCACAGATCTCTGTATATAGTTCTAAACCAAATATATTATTATTATTATTATTAGAACTTCAAGCTCCAGCCAGATTAACTCCCGGGTAAAGATTTATTCATCCTCAAATTCGATTCTCGTTGAGAGGAATCTCGGTTAACTTTGCAACCCGGATTATACAACAAATTCGTGTATTATAACCACACGTGGAAAGTAAATAATTTAACGCTAATGTTGTTAATTCATGTGTACAAATGAAATAATTGTAGAGTGAAAGCATTCAGTTCATCTGAGCGTAATTATAATACAAGTGTGGGTTTTTTAACCTTTTTTTGTTTATTCGTTCGGTTTTTCAATAAATAAAAAATGGACGGATTTGGATGAAATTTGGTACGGAGTCTGTGCTGTCTTGCATGAACTCAAAATCGTACTTTTGAATATCCTACGAACGGTGATAACAAAATGACGGACGAGGAAAGTCGTGAGGTGGGACATTGAGATGTTGCGATCTGGTGGGCAAAGTGGGAACTATCGAAAAGGGCGGATTTAATACCACAAAATGGACGTCAAAAAGAACGCATAAGAAAGATGGATGGTTTGGAATATACTTCTCGAGTTTGTTAATATAATATTGATGTTGGTGATGTTGATAATAGGCGTTTACTATGTTTTTATAAAATAATCATGCACTTTATAACGAAGTCCGTTTTCTGAAATAAAATAAGTTAGCGAAATTTCACATGTGGTCCCCTTCACTGGCCTACTCGCTGCTTGGAACAATTGAAGAAAGTCACAACTTAGAGTAAGAATGGTCTAAGTCCGAAATGAAACGAGGTACTTCTTAGCACGTGTTCCTTCCACTGAGCCGAAAAGCGTCTTGTGCCATTGTTACTGAAAAAATGTCTTGCTCTCTGGATGTGTGTGGGAAAAACTGAACCCGAGCGTCAGATGGTTAAACGTGAAAGAAGAAACCAAAAGGAGTTATAGAATAAGTTTTTTACACGGTTCATGTAAGTTTATTCCTGCTACGAACAAGCTGATAAAAGTCGAGATGAAACTGCTGCGTCGATATATGTCGACCTCATTTCTTGCGTATCTCGATTTTTCTTGCTCTAACTGAAGACAGAAGACGTAAATCCAACAACTGTATCTGTGGCTTCCTGTCGTTTCTTGGCTTATCAATGAAGTCGCACGGAAAAATAGGAACACATTTTGTTTTGCAGACATATTTTCTTCTCTCGTGTTCCCAAACTAAAATTGTGACTTGTCCGTGACGTTTTAAAGAAGTTAATATATAAAGCGATTTCTCTAAAATAATACATAATTTAATATAATAATATAAAATAATAAAAATTGTAAATAATTAGACGACGTTCTACGAGGTGCGATCGGAAAGTTTAAAGACTGTGTCAATAGATGGCGGACCGGATGTAGTACGAGCTTCTGCCGCTAGGGGGTGCGGCCTACATTCATATTGAATCAGTGTGCCAGCCGGCATCATCGAATTAGC
>NW_019060605.1:364232-376171 GCF_000696155.1 Zootermopsis nevadensis | reverse complement strand
AATCGACAGGGGAGGAATTCGTTTATGAAGGTAGCTGTCTTCTGAGATGTTGCGACGTGTAGTTTGTTAGAAATTTACTGAAGATTCAGAGGTCCTTTCTGCCTTCATCATCAGGGCGAGGGCGGACCATAGTTTGGAGAACGAAGTCAAACAGTTTATGACGGCGCAGTATAAAGTACAAGAACGCGCGCGGAATATTCGCTCTGAAATCCCTTCTTCCTCAGTCACTTGGGAGCTCTTGACTTCGTCGCCTGACAAGAAGCGACGCCTCTCAGATTTTAGCCTAGTTCACTTTCACAAGGAGACGGACGTCGGATGGAGCGAGACGGATTCTGAAACCAAGGCGTCGGTGAATCTCGGCAGCCACTCGTGAGCCCTCGCGTTGCTGTGCTGGTGGAGAACGCGCCGCTTGTCAGGACGGGGTCCATGAAGAGAGGTCTTCAGTTTTTGTAGTCTTCAACGTTTGCTGAAGTCAAAAACTCAATCACTTCTCCTTACACTGAGCCGTCCTTACCCACCGCAATTCAGGAAGCTCTGTACCTAGTCACAACTATTAATCTTCACGCAAGATGTCGGCAGAGTCTAATTGAGTGAGAGCGGTCCACAAACCACGCCCTCGTGCTCTTGATTAGAGGCGTCCGTTTCACGTAATGCTGAGGAACTTTCGGTGGTCAAAGTCCACTCGTACGTCGAGTGACGCCGAGGTCGCCGCGTGTTACCGATGTCCTTTTTCGCGTCGTCGCTGGCTAATTGTCTGGAATTCAGAGCTCTCCTCTTTGCATGAGTGACCCTCGACGTAACTTTGAAGATGGTTCGGTTTGCAGTTGAAGCTTTCACCCGGCTTAAAACGGACGCCACTGCGGTTTGCAGTTGAAGCTTTCACCCGGCGTAAAAGGGACGCCACTAACGTTCTTTATAAAAACAATTTCGCGAAACTACTGAAACAAAGGGTAAATTTTAAGGTATTTCCGTGATGAACACCTACAGGAAGGGGCATTCGGAAGCCCTGCACACTGTTCGTCTGTCAGGAAAAGTTGCTTTCAGACTATGAGACGTCGGGGATTCCCGGTGAAGTTATCGATTGTGGTCTTTTGCGCTGTGACGCTGAGTAACCTTATTGGCGGTCACCAACGTTTCCGAAGAACATACCACCTCCATGTCACAGGTAGAATTTGGACGCGATATGATCTTGAGAGTTGACTACAAATGCCGATGAGACATTTAAACTGGGTAGAACGTTTCTTAGTAGAAGTCAGTCTGTATGAAGTAGATGAATCGTGTATACATTCATAAAACAAACATACTTTAGGAACCTCTTTAATATTATCCCGGGCCTTTAAGTATTCAGACTAAAGTCTTATGTGCACTTCTGATTTGCCCCCACCAATGTTTGTCCAGAAGACGTATTTTACTTTATTTGGTCATCCTAATAATGTTTGGTGTTGCGAAAATATTCACAAACTCTCGTTTTGCATCTTCTCTCCTTCTGCTATACGCCATGAAGGCGTGTGGTCGAGTAAATCTCCACACCAGATTTCTGTACCCTTTCTCAAGTTAAACTGATGAGTCAGCTTCTCGCTTATCGCATAATAAAGCCCTGAAGCCACTTATTTTAGGTTGGTGTAACGAGACTGTATTCAGGGCTTGTTCTATTCACAAATTAATGTTTAGTCTCGCCTGGCTCAATTTTAGGTCAAATGTCGAGACACCGTTTCATGTATTAGATTATAATGTCTATTTACCGGATACCTGACTGCAGATTTTAACAACGCCCCCTCACAAATTCAGTGCAGTGCCTTGAAACAGGTGATGACCGCCATCTTGTTTTAAGAAAATGTGGTTTACGTAACGTAACTATTATTAGTTCACAAGTGAACCTGGAAAATATTTGGAATTAATTGGTTCTGGCCTAGAACAAGACACTGTATCTGTAATTTCCTGGAACGCTTGAGGAAACTCACGAAACACCTCAATAGGAATAGACGGTCTCTGAGCCTGAGTCTGACTGCCTTCTTGATAATCACAATCCACGATTATACTGTGGACAGTGTTTAACCTCGGTTAAAACACAGCCGTGGTCTAGGCAACACGGAGTTTTCCTCCGTGGCATCCCAACAATTACTCCATTCACACACAGAAGAAGGCAATGGCAAACCACTTCTGGATCATCTGCCAAGAACGTATATGAACAGGTCCCAGTCCGAGAAAAGGATGGAAGGATCCTGTTCATATGGACCTGTCGTCAGACAGAACACTAAATAATATAATAACCAATTGAATCACAGTACTAGACGACTGCAGTGAGGACTTCGACCTGTCTAGTACTTGTTAAAGGCTATTACGTGATCCTGGACTGAAATACCGCGTGGGTGTTCGTCGACGTCGGAACACAGGGCCGTCGTATAAGATAAGACTGTAGTACAAGAAAGCGATACTCGATAATATGCTGTTTTCTCACAAATCAGATTTTTGAAGATCACGTGACATTTGAGATAGTTTAATCTATTTTAATATTGTAATGAAAATGAAACTGATTTTTTCTCGTTTAAAAAAAATCTCAGCCATGTTCATTATAGACTTTATCGTTGTAATGCTCAAACAAGGCAGAAATATTGATAATTAAACTGCTTAATACACGTAAAAAGACAGCGTAAAGTTTCACGAAAATTACTCATGATTCGTGGTTTACTATCTTATTTGTGATTTAAGCAACGCTGTCCGTACCCCAGACAACAAAATTCCGGAAGGTAGGATAATTAAAGTATAATAAATTAGGAATTAATCGTTCGTGAGACGGTTTTAGATAATATCGAAGAATTTTCATGAAGCTACTGAGAAATCCCTCGAAAAATATCGGTCAGTTTAGTCGTCCTACGGACAAAGATTTCGCGAATACGAAATGAAACGCTAAACACCCGGCCAAGTTTTACGGTTCCAGTTTATTTGGTATTTAATGCCAATAGCTCAAAATTATTGTATTTTACGAGACCTGTTAACTATTACGATAATATTGAAAACAAACTCCGAAAGTTTCCTTGACCGTTGTCTTAGAATTTTCTAAAAAAAGAATTAAAACCTTGGTCACACGGCTTCTTTAATCGCACGTTTCGTGTGTCTGATGATAACAGAATCTGCAAACATATGACCGGGTAGCTTCAGTCAGTAACATCATGCAAATGCCACGTATCCCGCTTTCAGCCACTTGGAAGCTGATTCATGCGACAATAGTCTCTTGGTCTCTTCTCGTGTTTATGGCTAATTCTGATCTGAAATGGTATTCTGGACGATGCTACACTTACGGTAAATGATTTCAGATTTATGGGCAGGGTACCCACGAATAAAATATTTCTATGCTTTTGGTAATTATATATACCGCCTGCTCTGTATGTTTTTCAAAGAGTCTATTATATAGACTTTTGGTTTTTATTTAAAAGACAAAAAGTTGGCAGTGGAACCACGGTTCCGGAGAATTTGACGTAAATACGTCTATACGGAAAGAAAGTTTATATATTGGCTTTATTATAAATATTTCCTTTATACATGCTTTACAATTGAGTAAAGTTTGATTAAGACATTGCTTAATCAACTTGAATTAGTTACGCTTAAGATGGGTCTGTGGTAGCTGAATGTAATGTAATGTAATGAAATGTTTTATAGGTAACAACAATGCCGAGTAAACAGATTACGTTTCCTAGGTAACCAGGTTACACCTTTTCGTTTCCCTTTTTTGCCAAATTATAGACGTACTTACGTCAAAAAAATTAATACCATTTGTTTTTATAACTTTGATATAACGTATTTTCTTTGAGAGACAAGAATAGCATTTTAAATTATAATTTAAATAAATTTTATCGCCTAAAGGAGAAATTTGTGACAATGCCATGTCTGGCGACATTTTATTTGAGGATGACGCAAGTAATATATTTTATTAAATGATACTCTGTTAAAATATTTTTTTAAAAAAATATTTATTCTGAGTACAAATATAGATCATGTAAGTTTTAGCCCGAGTTAATACGGGTAACATAATTAACATAAACTTTCGTTCGGAAAGATTAGCGTATTATTAAATTACAATTTTTTTATCACCTGGCTTATAAAAGAAATTTGGTACCACCCACGATATCTTCACATCTTTGCAATTTGTGCAACGCGTACATAATACTTCCATCGTCCCGGTAGCCATGCAGGCGAAGCATATCAGGAGCAGAACTATTACAACGTACAAGTAGCGTCTATTGGTTTTCCTATGAAGACAAGATGTAACGTATAAGACATAGGATACAATTCTACAAACAAAAACTTCACCTATCGTATTTTTTAACAAAGGCAGATTATTAATTGCTTTATAACAACGTTACAGAATGAATACATGTACATTCCACGCACAATTTTGTCTAAACTCTTTCAGAATTTCTGCTACCGAAAATATTGATATAAATATATATAATTATCAGACCTTAATGGCGAACGATCCTGTAAGGTATTTTCACGAATGACATATATAGTTGATGGTCGTCTGCTTTGTTTCTTCTCCGTGTGGTCTGGTGGAAGTTTACTGACGTTTCGGATGTCGTTGCTGCCTCCATCATCAGGGTTATGAAAGAAATATAAATTATATATTTACATAGCATTAATATATTGTAATTGTACAAAGGTATGGTATTTTTGCTGTTTTAACAACATGGTATTTAAGAATAGATTATGAAAATTATTGCGATTTAAATTCGTATTCTGAAAATATGTTGATATAATAAATGCCTCAAACTTTATTGATCCCCTGTTTAACATAATTTAGTGACACTGTTGTATTTTACGGAACTATTAACTATTTTATTTGTATACGTTTCTTTAAAAAGTAACAGCCATATATTTAAAGGAAAATATTTGAAATATTTATTTAAATACATATTAAGTGACATTTTCGATTTTATTTCTAGGATGTCAAGTTATATTTAATTATTTTATAAAAACATTGCATCTGAGACGTTTTAAAAGGTTTTTATTAATTAATTTGTGTGGAAAAATTCAGGTAATGTCTGTTTTAAAATGAATACCGGTAATGATTTTTAAGTTAAAGAAGTGGTTTCATATATTAAGTAGTTATTATTATTAATTAATTCTGCATCCCTCGAAAATGAAAACTTTGCTAAGGCCTGATAAGAGCTGGAGACACGAAACCACGGAAATAGAAACAAATTGTTGAGACTGCTGTCAGGTATCAGACAGGAAGAGTTATTTTGAAAGTACACACGGCGTGTGCCACAAAACCCACGTTCCTTAACACGCTTTGTCAATAATGATAATGTTCTCTTTAACTCATTAACCCCCCCCTGATGACGGAGGCAGTATGACCTCTGAAACAACCCAGAAGACAAGAAATCTTCAGACTCCGCCGTGAAAACCTTAAAATCCTAAATTCTCTTAAATATATTCTTACATTCTCTTGCTTCGTTCCAACATTTCTCTTTCCTTGGCTTCCTCTTTTAAGAAACGCTGCATTTGGATCTTCTCTAGCTCTGTTAATTGATCCATGACTGCTAAATGTCTGTCGATTGAAGTAAACTCGGCCAGTATTAATTTTAGTGTTGCGAGGCAACGGACAACAATGATATCTGTTGTTGTTGCAATTTCAATTGTTGCCAACAATGGTAAACATGCTAAATTGAGCATCGTCTTCTGAAATGTGTTTAGAAATACAAATATAAAAATTATATTAACAGTGAGGCGTGTGTGCCTATAATTTTGACGATATTTTAGTCATATTAAATTTCTTATCGTTACATTTAAGGAGGAGGCTTCTGGATGCGCTTTTCCTCGTTATTATTGTTGTCATTAGTTCCTCGTCTATTTCTGATACAGCTAGTCTCCGTATACCCACTAGGTCTATCAGAGACCATACAACGTAATTTCAAGGTCAGTCCCTCTGCCAGATGTTTCTGGTGCCAATGCAGTCTGTAGGAGCATCGACATCTTTAACGAAGATCGTGTTTTGCTTACTGAGGTCAGTCAGATTTTTAAACAATAAATATTGTTGTTTTATTGTTGGTTTAGTATAATATTTTATTTTTTCATTTTTTGTTTGTTTTTGTATTTGTAATGTTTTACTTTTATTATTATTGAAATGAATTTAATTATTTATTATATTTCATCCTGTACTGTTGTTCAGTGCTTGACTGTTATTGGCCTTACCTGGCTGTTGTCAAGAAATTAAATAAATAAATTTAATTTAATTTTTAAGTTTATTTTGGGGGGGATGGGGAGACTTGTAATATTTAATTACACAACCACCCCTCTATTCAATTCTACCCCTGTATTCTTCGATATCAGATTATACCGACTAAAGATTTCATCTTTGCATTTACTAAATGTTGAGTAAAACAAATATTTTACATTTTACCCGATAATCTCACATTTCATCTGATACTAATACAATATAAAAAGAAATACTGAATAACAAATTCTGCCTTCAGACTGTGTTTATTTGCAGTCTTGTTGTATTCGACTTAAATATGGCAGCCTACTCAAAAAATCCCGTTGTTAGTACAGACTTATCCCGAAATCCCTTTGCTGATTCAACGTAATTTGGAGTGCGGACTCATTCGTAAATATTGCTAGAGCCTGCTTCAATACTTTCAAACTCCTTCTATTTGTCTCCATTAGTGAAATATTCGTAGCATGTTGTCAAATAGGCCTGTGTACACCACCGAAAAGTAGAACACTAATCAATACCGTTAAAACTGTACATTTCAAATGTAATTTGAAAACTGTCGTTGATGGTACGACGTCGATCTTCGTGAATGGCCTGCCGAATCTTGGTAACATTTTCGGGCGTTGTGCTCGAAGATGGTCGTCCAGAACGCTCGTCATCATCGACAGGGGTTCGGCCATTTTTAAAACGTGAATGCCACACAAAAGTTTGCGGACTCCCCAAATGTTTGCTTTAGCATTTCATAGGTTTCCGTAGCGGTTTTGGCGAGTCTTTGGCAAAATTTGATTTGTTCATGAAAATCCGCCATTCCGAAATCGCAGGAGGGTCGGTGTAATGCACTACCAAAACGCCCGTAACTAAGAAACAAATGCTAATTCGATGATGCCGGCTGGCACACTGATTCACTATGAATGTAGGCCGCACCCCCTAGCGGCAGAAGCTCGTACTACATCCGGTTCGCCCTCTATTGACACAGACTGGAAACTTTCCGATCGCACCTCGTATGTATTGCTATATTGCATTCCATGCTAATTACAAGGCAATGACGTCATTTATAATTTTAACAGACGTTATCTAATTATTTTATGTGCAGTTACGACAATCGAAATTCGATGTTTTGTTTTTAATATTTTAGATGTAGATTTGGATCATGTATCACCACAACAAAAGCTCATTATTTTAATAATGCTTTGAATAATTTATTGTGTATGCTGGATATATGAAATTCCATGATTTTTAAGACATCGTCGATTGTAAAACGCGGTCTTGGATTAAGAACAGGTTTTCAGAATAAAAAGCCTTATAAATTCTTAGACGCTCTCAAATGTAAGACGCACAACGATTTCAGAAGTTGTAAAATATGAAAAAGAAAAATCCGTCTAAGCATCGAGGAAACACAGTATTTGTTATTTTTAGTTATTTTGATATTTACGTAAAGGGCTTGAATTTTGGCCTACGCATGAACAGGAGTCTAGTACTAATAATTAATATGCCTGTTCAAGTAATTCGCAGCTGGATATAAAATTAAGTGGAAATTAATCATTATATGAAATCGTCCATGTTGTTGTTATGAATGGTAACGTCGTGTGGACTTCTAGGTAGATACTGACGTTTAGGTATGTTCCTCCGAAACGTCGGTTGTCTACCTGCATGTCCACCTCAATTTTAAACCCAGAAGACCGATATTAAAGCTCGTCCTTGTTTCTGCGTATTAATAAATTCATGTATTTAAGAGCTGAATTGAAAAATAAATAACTCAGAATGTACGTACTTAAAAAGCATATAGGCTACAATATATTTGATGATCTATGAAGAACCAGGGGAGTGCCTGTTAAAAAGTAGTTATAAATATCTCACACACTTTATGTTAAATCGAATCTGGCTTGAAAGGACAATAGGTTTCTCAAACATAAGTGTGGGATGATAATAGCGAGACGTATGAGGGGAATTTGTGAGATGGAAATTTATGTGCTGCAATCTGGTGGCTATAGAGGGAATTCGAGTGCTTATAATAGTTACGATGGTGGCTATTGGCGACCACTTTTATGTTATCTTTGAATATATGTCGTGGTTATTATTTTAATCGTTGTTCGTATTGATACAAGTGGGAATTAGCCAAAGTGTTTGTCGTTGGGACAGGTTAGGTTATAAAATGTTAGGACACGTTTATTTTCTGATAGGTTAAGTTGGATTATATGTTGCAATATGAATTTTAAATACTATAATTTGGAATGTGGGAATTATGAAATTTTAAAACTGGATTTTGAAATTTCGAAAAAAAAAAATTAAAATTATGAGTGTTTTCAAATTTTAAAAATCTAAAAGATTTTTAAATTTTGAAAATGTTTAATTTTATTTTGTGCTTTTAAATGTGCGTCGCAAGGATAGTTTAGGTAATAGCAGTTTAATTTGGTTATATAACAGATTTTGACTTGCAGATGTGTTTATATTAATTTAATGTTGTAGGTGTTATTCCTGAAGTGTGAGCAACAATAAGGTATAAAGATTCCCATTAGTATGCAGCAGTTGGTCCCAACAGTTCGAACGATTAGAACTTACTGGGCTAGAATGAGGTCAAACAGCTACTATTGTTGGAAGCCATAATTGCAGTGAAATGGGACCTGAGACCGTGTTAGAACAGGAACAATGGAAAGTCATTGATGCAAGAGTGTAGAACACCAAAGGTTTGGTCTTAAACAAATTCAAGGATAACCAAATACGTGACAGTAAACTCACGGCCTTTGTATTTACGTAAACCTATGCAAAATTTGTGACAAGATTTTTTCCGAAAAGCTAGTAAACTAGATTTTCTTCTGAAGTATAGGGAACAAATATTTTCTAAAATAAATTATAAACCGATATCATTTCCATATTTCGAAAACGACTATTTATAAAGCAATTAAGTCCAGCTAGTTTTCCAATTAAAGGAGTAAAACGTACATTCTTTAAAATAGTTAAAATTTAAGTACGAACGTTGTATCTGCGAGTATGCGGGCTATCTCAGAGATTAAACAAACTGCTACAAAGAGAATCAGAATGTGAGATTACATTTCACACGACGTAAAGTCACGACATCTGCAAGTGACTTAGTGACTTATCATTACGTATTAGTTAAATCAGAGCCGCCATAACTGGACCTTATAATTTACACATTTATAAACCGCACATAGCAGATATCAGTTCATTAAACAATAATATCGATGCTATGAACATTTTGAAATAGATTACGTCTAAAGAGGTTTTAATAATGGGTGTTATAATGTTTTGGTACACGTAAGCTGTTAGAAATAAAGAGCTGATATTATAAACTTTAGAATCTGTTCATTCAATTCCCTAAATGAATGATTTGAAGTTTAATGAAATTTGGTCCGTGTTTAAACATGTGGAACATTTTAACTAATAATCTGGGATAATGTAGGCTAATCCAGACTGTCTTATACACAGAGTAAAAATTCGTTCTTTATAATATTGCGTACTTCGAAAACTGCGTTGATTATTCATAAACGTTGTTGTGTATCTCACACTTTAAAAATATTATTTCTTGCTTTCTGAGTTACAATATTCTGATTGTGTGAGTTGAAGGAGGATTTCTATTGTGTGGCCGCTTAGATTCTTAGACATTTGAGAGTGGTCTACTGGCTTCATCAGGGCGTGCGGTAGATATGAAAAGCAGGGAATGAGGATTTTGAGATATACAGAAATAAATAAATAAAATTTAAAACGGAGTTTGGAATAACAAAATAAATTTCGAATTAAAATCTACCAAGTTCTACAACGCATAAGGGACCCATTGAAGTAAACTCAGTTTGTGTTACTCTTAAAACAACGACGCACAGGCCAAGATTTAAGAACTTTGTAAAAATTTAGCAGACCAAAGTATCTCATTGTCATTTATGGGTAAGGGAGTTGGGTGAAAAGTTACTACCGGCAAATACTGTACTTAGAACCGAACAGCGGAGTTGTTAGAAGTCAAGCCTTTAATAATAAAGACCTAAACAATATTTTCTCTTCGGAATACCGTCATCAAAATCTCCCGTCATACTCAGAACGACTGTGGAATAAGATTACAGAGGATTTATTCTACTTTAATTTAGCACGTAAAATCTAAAGCGTATTAATAGGTACGTGCTCTGTGGCTGGCCAACCTTTTTATGCGTCACCAACAATTATTTATTATTTATTTAAATACACGCGTCAAATTTCCCCTGGAGAGGTCTATTTATATCTGATCTTCAATATGTGATCAATTGATGTTAGACCTTTATAATTAATAAACTTCTATATACAATTCTCTTGGAATGCAAGCGTCCAATTTTGAAAAAGAATATTGCAGGTAACTTTGGAATATTACATTATCCTATTTGTTCTGTTGTTGAATGAGAAAGTTATACTTAATTATGTGACAGACACAAAGATCATACTTAATCAGACTTTTTTTATTTGTGTGATCGAGCATTTCTGTTATTTTAACTGTTTAAACAGTGAGTAATTAATTTATTTTTAAATACGTTATAAAGTTATGTTCATAAATACCTTCCCAAGAAACAAGTATAAATACTCACCAAGCCATTAACTAAAATTTTACATGTTCACTTTGGTTGAAAGTTGTGTAATTATTTTGAACCCACTTCTCTCATATTGTATGATTCGAAAAATCCTTTATTTCGAGTTTAAAACTGTAGCACTGTAATGATAAATTGGCCCCTTTTTTTCGGAACGTGTGAAAACAATGACGTTTAAAACAGATAACTATCAGATTTTATATATGAATACAGAATAATTTTAATGATGTAATAACTAAGTCAGAAAAGTATATTCATTATATTATATTTCCCATAATTGTTTGTTTACGTGTTTAGTTCCGTTCACTTAAAATCGTTTTTAATGGATGGAGAAAGAGAGGTCCTTCTAACAGAGGATTGGTAACAGTACAAATGCTGGCAGAGTTTTCGAGAAGCAAATCAAATCAAAAATATCTTACTCAAAATCGATATGACAGGAATATGATAATTTGTAGGTTATTAATAGCAGTCTTTTAAATGCAGAGAATATCATAGGCATAAAGTTTTATGAACAGAATGTTTTTGTAAGATCTGGATTTTTATATAATTTGTGTACACAAATGTCACGCGGTCACGACCAAAAGTAAATTAGTTTTCGTGAAGTTGAATTGTTATACTTCTGTCAATAAGCTGGGACTTTACGTCGTTCCATGGTTCAAAGATCTGCTATTTCGTATTCCTTTAGAAATTCTCCGCCGGCAGATGATTGGAACTTTTTCGTGATTTCTTCAATTTACACATGTTACCCCATGAGACTTCCTCTCAGTCCCATGAACTAACCAATCAGTGATCCCCCCCATTTATAATCAGACACTGCAAGATATATAAAAGTACAAGCGACTAACAACTCGTAAGTCTACAAATAAAAAAAATTACAATTCACTACGTATACCACCGTCGTCGGCTGATGAAAAATGTTAACCACTGGAGTCAACTTGTGTTGGTCTCGTTCACTGTCACAGTTTCCTTCCAGATACCTTCTAAAAGCCTGCATGTGTCATATGTGAAGACGGAATCATAATCAGTTTTTAAAATGTTACGAGGTGCGATCAGAAAGTTTCAAGACTGCGCCTATAAAAACCCGTACACTTATCTCAGGTATTAAATTCATCCATCACCCTCGAAGTAGTTCCCCTGGGAGTGAACACAACGATCCCAGCGCCGCT
>NW_019060605.1:347706-358928 GCF_000696155.1 Zootermopsis nevadensis | reverse complement strand
GGGGGGGGGGGGGGTAAGTAAGTAGCCAACACTTAACCGCGGTTAATTACAACTGGCTTCATTTTTCGTACCCTCAGAGGCGTGGAAAGAAAATATTGCGCAAGATAGGGAAAATGTGGGCTGAAAAGACGAATTTTTCATATGAGATAACATATTTATGTGTGAGCGGAAGCCAGGAACAGTGACACACAACATCTGGTAGAACGTAACTAATCAAATGTCTGCCCGGATAAAATTTCCGAGTCCCGAGAAAATTTTTCGTGAACCGCATTACGTTTTTTTTTCTTTCAAAACTTTAGTTAAATTAAACTATTATAACTCATTTACATATACTTTTTTTTATAAAATTCGCAGCGAAATTTTTAAGACAATATTAAATTGTGAGGCCAACCAGGTAAGAAAACCACAAAGAAGATCTCTGTCTTCTGAGTAATTGCTCCGTGTAGAAGTTTACCGACGTTTCAGAGGTCCTTGCTGCCTCCATCATCAGGGCGATGAGTAATAACCTCTGAAACGTCGATATACTTTTACCAGACTACACGTCGCAACAACCCAGCAATCTTCCAATATCTATTTTATTTAGTGTTCTGTCTGACGACAGGTCCATATGAACAGGATCCTTCCATCCTTTTCTCGGACTGGGATCTGTTCATATACGTTCTTGGCAGATGATCCAGAAGTGGTTTGCCATTGCCTTCTTCTGTGTGTGAATGGGATGCCACGGAGAAACCGGGGAAGCCCCCGGAGGAAATCTCCGTGTTGTCTAGACCACGGCCTTGCCCAACACAAGTTATAAATTCGGGCACCGCCGGGAATCGAACCCGAGACCCCAGGATTACAAGGCCAGCGTTCTAACCGCTAGACCACCGTGGCTATAATCTTCCAATATTAAAATTAAATAGTCTGAATTTAATTTGATGATTTGTTCACTGATTCTGCTTTATTATAAGTAACAAAACACACACGTACTGACTGTCGGAAGCAAACATAATATGATATAATAAACGTTTATAGATAATAATAATATTATATAAATAATATTATTGTTTTATCTTTGCTTTGGTTCTGTTATGGTAATGAATTACGTGAACCACAATCGCTGGTAAGTTTTTAAAGCTTAATGTCTGTTTTCTGGGTTTTTGAGACACGTAGTCTGGTAAAAATTTGTAGACCTGTGTGATTTGGTTTCTGGTCTCCTCAGTTGGTTTTCAGCCTGCAAGTATTTGTGTGCAATGAGTAATATAAGTACATCCGAGTCTGTTTTTTTGTTTGGAGTTCGACGAAAATGTAACAGACAGAAAATAAGATTATTTTAGTTTAATCTTTTCTTTGTAATTAATGCTAATAACGATTACATTTTGATATTTAAAGAGCTTGATTAGAATGATGATATATTTCACTCATTCAGTATTGTGTGTAAAGAGGTTCATTAACCCAGTGCAGTTAAAACTAATTTAAAACAATGTTCCGTATTATCGGACGTTATTTCCTGTCAAAGGAGTTTAAGGTAAGTGAAAGGATTTCGCTAGTTTACATAAATGTCGTATTTTATCTGTGGTGTTATTTAATAACATTTGTGATTATTTTTCAGACTTGTATAACATTTCAAGTTTATTAGTTAGGTAATTATATATTATATATTAAATCTTGTCCGTCTAATGACAATAAATTCTTATTAAATATTAAAATATTACAATAATTAACATTTAAAATATTTAATATATTAAATGATGTTCTTTATCGAGATATTCGATTTACATTAGACCATCATTTTTCATGTTTCACGACATGTTTCAGTTCCTAAAAGAACCATCCTCAGGTGTATATAATTATATAAAGCTTCAAAACGATAAATAATTCAAATACAATTTTCATACATTATGCCAGCGTACATTTTTTATCAGATTTTTACCAGATATTCAACGATGTTATTTGTCGTTTTGAAGCTTTATGTAATTATATACACCTGAGGATGGTTCTTTTACGAACTGAAACATGTCGTGAAACATGAAAAATGATGGTCTAATGTAAATCGAATATTTCGATAAAGAACATCATTTAATATTTTAAATATTTTAAATGTTAATTATTGTAATATTTTAATATTTAATAAGAATTTATTGTCATTAGACGGACAAGATTTAATATATATTTATTATATCACAATATGACGCAACTTTACCATCTTATGAATAGTTAGGTAATGTTAGGTTTTGATTATTGCATTTATTGTCTTTATTAAAAAATGAAGGATTCGTCTTTAAAAATAATAGCAGATGTCTCTGTGGATTTGTGTGATTACATTTGTCAATTTTTATTTTCAGTTAAGGTATTTGCAATGTAGAAAGAGTCTTATGTTGTGCTAAATATATCCAATAAATACATTGAAATTCAAATTGTTGTTACAGTAATATCAAATAATTTTAACTTACGTGTTTTAATCATATTTTCATTGATTTATTTCCGTATTTCCTTGAATATTCAAGCGGTCTGTGGTCGTGTAGATATGGAAACCTAATTATTACACTTAATTTAATAGTAGCAAAATGCATATCAGAGACCGAACTTCAAAGATGAAACTTACGTGTCCGATGTTAAACGATGACTGCACCACACGGAAAGTTGACAAACCTGGCCCCGATTTGGCTACCGTGTGGCGCGAAAAATGCATATATTTTATACCAAATTAAAGCCAAATCCAAGTCACTTTGGTGTTAGAACTCTCTTAGAAGTGCTTGCTGCCTCCATAATCGGGGTAATCATCGATATGCAACAACCCAAAAGATAGTAATATTTATTCTTGTAACCGTGAGAATTTAATATTTTATTTTGTGTAGATATTACATGGAGTAACTTATCACAGAGAATAATACAAAAATAAGTTATGATTACGTCGAAAATAATTTTCTGATGGTAGTTGCTGTTTTATGATGACTAAGCACAGACCGTATTTATTTTAGCTACGTATTTGAATGATTTTTAAAGTTTCTGTGATGTGTTTTGATTATATATCACCTGCAGATGTTAATAGAATTCATTAACAACGTGTGTGAAACCAGGTTATCACGCTCAAAGGAGGTTCATTAACTTAACTTAGCCATTCAAATGTAATGTAATAGCAAGGATTCTGTAGCTAACAGTTGAATTAACTTCGTGACGTCTCACAGCTAAGCGTAAGGAGAATAATATAGTACAGTCTTTGCAAAGAACAGAACATACCGAAATTAACTCGAAAAATGTTTAACTTTTGTTGAGGTAGAATGTCAGACAATGTGGTTAGTTCGCCAAATATAGACCTGTTTTCTGCAGTTAATTTAATAGCGGAAACTAATTTCAACCACCGAAGCAAAACGTGTAATATTCCATATGGATATTGGTCATAAACATTAATTTATTTATGGTTTATTTAACGGTGCAATTGGATTTACTACTGATTACGGATCGACCGTTAATTTCGGTCTAATCATGTCGAATATTGTTTATAAAATATGTTTTCTCACATGTTGGATGTAAATCTGCGATTATGGGTTTATTTATTTAATTATTTAAGTGTTTGTTTGTCAGCGTATATGACGAAAACAGATGTGCAGATTTACACCAAACTTGGCAGACTTATTTCTTGAGACCAAGAAGAGAACAAAGGATTATGAAAATTCGGAAAAGTGTCCTGGGATCGTTTTATCGGTGAGGGCGGTTCCCGTAGCTTGGAAATTATAAACGACAGATGAACGATGGGCAAGACCAAATTTGTTTGATTCGAAGAAAAGATTACAGAACGAAAGGCCACGACCTTGAAAACGTGTCCTGGGTTTCAAGTTCTAATGAGGTTTTCTGTAGCTCGCAATCTGAGAACGAAGGAAGAATGGCTCCAAGGCGAAACCTGATGGTCTTATCGAGAATATTTCAGGAAGTAGACACAAGTTTAAAGAATGTATTGAGTTCGACTCCGAGTGAAGATGTAGGTTTTAGGAATAATTTCTTCCTGTGGTATTCAGCTATATGAATCGAATGATTAGATCTATGGAAAGCTTACGGTCAGTATATATTGATAAAAGAATAAACACTAGTCGAATTTTACCGAAATGACGCGGAGGGGGGGGGGGGTTAATAGATAACAAATAAATGACTGCTACAAATTTTGAAGTAAGCAAAAAAAAAATACGTTTGGAAATAATGCAGAAAGTTGGAAACTATGTTGCCATTATTTTTTATGTTGTTAGTTCGTGCATTGGGCATAGTTTTTTTTAAACGTTTGTTTGTTAATCATAAGCTGATGGTGCGATGAGAAAGTATGTTATGGAATGAAATTGGCACTTGGTTGCGTGAAGTTTCGTCTATCTTGCCATAGTATTCATGTTATAAAAGCATCTCTTACCTTAAAAAATAAAATCTTGCAAAATGTTAAACAGGTCACCAGATTGTGAGGATATGGACTCGATTTATGTAGGTCAGTGTTTCTGTGTCAAGATGTTTCGTAAGCAAATTTCGCTGCCATCTCCCACCCATGTCTTTCCTGATTCACTACTAGATGTCTCTAGCAGACAAAACCGAGGATTGAGTAGAAATTGTGCATAGTCAGTGGGCTGGTCACTCACTACTCACATATGCAAGTTTCAAAGACAGGGACAGGGTAGTAGTAGTTTTAGTTTAAGTAGTTTTTAAAGACGACTTTGTTCCATTGAGGTATTTATTATTACACTACTCACGCACCATAAAATTTAAATCAACATGAGCCCTCGCAGTATATTCGGGTGTTTTACCAAATATGAGTAAATGTATTTTACTGAAATATATTTTAATGCTACTCACTTGATTAAAATTAGTTGGAAAAATTTCCCACTAATAAACTGTTTACTGAATGAATGGGTGGATGTCGTTGTAATGTATTCTCAGTGTTTATAATATAGGATCCATCAAATTAATATTTGCCGTATGTTTATTGCATAATTTACGATGTAAATAATTGTAATTTGTACGAACAGTTATGTAGTTTGTACTTAATTATGTCCCTTCACAAATATGACTACGTTGATATGAAAGACACTTTGGAATATTATTTTTTATTTAGTGTTCTGTCTGACGACAGGTCCATATGAACAGGATCCTTCCATCCTTTACTCGGACTGGGACCTGTTCATATACGTTCTTGGCAGATGATCCAGAAGTGGTTTGCCATTGCCTTCTTCTGTGTGTGAATGGGATGCCACGGAGAAACCGGGGAAGCCCCCGGAGGAAAACTCCGTGTTGCCTAGACCACGGCCTTGCCCAACAGAAGTTATAAATTCGGGCACCGCCGGGAATCGAACCCTAGAACCCCCAGGATTACAAGGCCAGCGTTCTAACCGCTAGACCACCGTGGCTTGTACTTTGGAATAAATGTTACATAAACAGGGCGTGATTTTGAGGATTGAACTTCAGAGGCTCAGAGGAGCACAAAAGACGTGATTGTGTGAATACGGTGAGGAGTCCGAGGATATTAAGATATTTGTCCTGTTGCGTTAATCATTAGGTTCGCTGTCTAACAACCGTTCATTTGGGGTTCTTGACTACCTAAACGACTGTTGTAAAGAAGGACTTTACTCCATGTAATTTATTTGTTGATTAGTCGACTGGTTAATCGATAATTTAGATTGTATCGACTAATCGCACAGCAGTGAAGCTTCGACTGTACTTGCCCCTGCTATATGCCAGGCCAGATACGAACGAGCGATTATTCTGTCATAGGCCGTGGTGAATCATGGCGTGCAGACAGAGACTAGCTATATCAGTCAGTGACAAAGTGGAACGTGACCAGAGTGCCGATAACAAAGCAGCCAAGTGTCCTGCAATATGTCAGACAGGACCAACTAAGAGACGTGGAAAAATTGTTCGGAAGTTCCTCGTTGCCTTCGAAAATCGTAGAAGCGTTCTGAAATGTTGGAAAGGTATTTCTTGTGAGTACACACATATCCTATCAGATTAATAGTATTTATTTTGAGGTTTCCGCATCTTAAAATGTGTCTGTTTTGAAATGTTGTTACGTCTGAGAGGCTTAATACGTTCTTTGCATTGAAGTGCTGCGGTCTGGTGGGCAAAGTGAGAACTATCGATCAGTGATATTTAACCTTTTTTGTTCGCGTAACCCCAGATATAATTTCTCTTCAACTTTGCACCCCCAAAGATGTTGGTGTATAATTAAAGTTCTACATAGTATATAATCTACATCTAAAATAAATTAAATAAATTACATTACTGATTATTCAGTGATTATCATAAAATAATATGTATTTTTTAAATTTCACGTACCCCCTAAGACGTCTTTGCGTACCCCCAGATATAATTTCTCTTCAACTTTGTACCCCCAAAGTTGTTGGTGTATAATTAAAGTTATACATAGTATATAATCTACATCTAAAATAAATTAAATAAATTACATTACTGATTATTCATAAAATAATATATTTTTTTTAAATTTCACGTACACCCTAAGATGTCTTCGCGTACCCCCGTGGGTACGTGTACCCCAGATTGAATACGACTGATCTATATAAACACAAAGAACGCGTGAGGATAATATGTATATTCCGGCAATGAATATACTTACAGACCTTGTTATAAAGTAATAACGGAGTATCCCAGTGTTTTGTTTTGTAGATTGTTTGTGACTGTTAAAACAGTCACTTAAAACACTCGCGACTCCACTAAATATTTATAGTGTTATTCTTTTGTCCAGATACATGTTTCTGTCAAATGCGACCATCTTCAGGTTTGATATGGTTTTGTAGTCATTTGACAGGCACTAAGGTATTTCTTTTTAATGTTCCCGTTTTGTTTAGAATTAATAGCAGAATTTAGTGGTTCTAATATGTTGTAAAACATTTTAAATTTTAAAATTGTCAGCGCAGATTTGAATCTTTCTGTAATGTTATGGTTTTTTCAGCTGTACGGTACAAGGAAAACGTTCTTCAGCACTGGTTATTAATTTTTTTTTAAAGTTTTATATCAGGATTCGTCGGTTAGCCTGAATTATTGCGGACGACATGACCAATACCTCAATGAATATTACCATAAAATTATAGAAGGCGCTGTATAATAGTTTCTGACGAAA
The DNA here is from genome assembly GCF_000696155.1 of Zootermopsis nevadensis. The sequence goes on along the minus strand of NW_019060605.1, from coordinate 351,841 downwards.
CTTTCCCTCCTGAATTAGTTATATTAATACGTATTTCCTTTGAGTGTGATCTCGGACCGACTTCTCATCTGATAGACAATTTTGCTCTAACATAATTCAGTCCTTCTCTTAACTCTGCATAAAGTATCTTCTTTCTTATATTATTACTTCAGCTCTGAATATCGAGGCAGTATGTTCCTCGGAAAGCTGAAAGTTTAATGGGCGTTAAAACCCAGAGCACTAATATGGATAACTGTAAGCAGAAAGCAATACATTATTTCGGGAAAACAAACGAAAATCTTTGATGTTTTAACTTCATATAAGTAAAATACATTTATAATGAAATGTTGGATAGACGAAGACGGATATAATACATTTTAAAATAACTATTAAACATTGATTTATCACTGAAAATTGATGTTCATATTTGTGTGTGTGGGTTTTGATGTGGTTTGAGGGCAAATTAACCGACTTTGAGAATTAAAGTTTCAGGGTACTACAATTCGCTAGTGCTCTGTCATATTTATAGAACTGTTTTATGAGAATTGTTTTGGTTCGTGTAATTAAAAATGGATTGTATCCACAGATACAGTTTGGGGGACAATTTCGGTCTCCCATGAGTAATGTAGCAAGCTAATCGGTGAAAACATTAAATGATCAATAGACCAAATACTCATCGAGTAGAAAATTTACTGTATATCAATGTAACAAAAATGAATTACATATTTATCATAATCTTTGAACTACGAATAGCACTCAGAATAACTGCTTACTTTTGTCAGGGTTTTTATAACCGCAGTCTAGAAACTTTCCGATCGCACCTAGTATGTATGGATCTTAGGCAGTTTTGGAACATGTAAATTTAGAATTTGTAGAGTTACTACAATGGTGAATACACTTTATTTGACATATGTATATATATCTTTGCCACAAAGTGAATGGACACGAACATATATTTGACCGCATGAAGTGTTGTACAGAAAAATTATTCGAAGTTAATTAAATTTTCCGCGTGTTTTCCCTCGTAGGGACGTACTTGGTGTGTGAATAATTTCACAGAGGTATTGAATAATGTTAATTTTTAACAACCGCTATCTAGCTATGTAATTGTTGGATTTGTTTGCCTCTGGGATTACAATCGAAGTACTGTTTACATGTGTATCAGAAAGGTAGAAAATAATTCGTCAAAGGGGATGTTTGCTATCTGAAAGAATAACAAAATATAATTTTCCTGTACCAGGGAATTACATAAAATGTATATTTTGAGGAAATAAAGAATATCATTTGGAAAGTTTTCACATATCAGATATTTTTATTTTTGAAGATATAGTTTTACAATTTAGAGAGTTGTTTTTTTTGCAAAATTTGAAGGAATATGAATTAATTAAATAAAAATATGATGAGTTATAATTCTTTTCTAGTCTTTAAGCTTATTCCCTTTTACTTAGGTTCCAGGGAATTTCCGAGAAAATCAAAATTCTAAATGAAGTAAAATGTGTACATAGCAACTTTATTGAAATTACCATGAAGATAAAACTATCCGAGACTTATGTTTGTAGACAGTCTTCTTTTTCTTGTGGTAGTGCAATTAAGTCAATAAATGATGCAACGATGCTTGGGTATCGAGCATTATGACGTATCGTAATTTTTAAATTTCTCAAATTTAAAGTCAATGTACAACATTAAAATAATATGCAATATTAAATGAATATTTTGGCTACATAACTTTTGTCTGTTCATAAATTTACATGACCCAGACAAAGCTACAAATCCTTCCCACTTCACAAACCTCTTTACTGCTCGATTTAAATTCCTATTACGACACTTAAGTTGCATGATTTTGACACTGGGCGACTAAGGTTCTAGACGCTTGGACCGGAGGCATGACATTTAGCATAGATGATATATAATTTTATACACCTGAAGATGGTTCTTATAGAACTGAAACATGTGTAAAAAAGTGATGTTCTAATGTAAATCGAACATTTCGATAGAGAATATCATTTAATATATTTTAAATATTTAAATGTTAATTATGGTAATATTTTAATATTTAATAGGAATTTTATTGTGATTAGACTGACAAGATTTAAACAAATAAACAAATAGATGATGAAAACTTTCTGCACTCAGTATGTCTATGCGTTGTTTACGCAAAGTGTCCGTCCGGAGGCAGCAAGGACCTCTGAAACGTCGGTAAACTTCTAATATTCCTTCTTTATACTCACCAACGTGAGAACCTCAAATCCTACAACTTATATTTAGGCCTATTAATTTACTTAAAAACTGAATAATCATATTAATTTGTTCGTGATTTTGCTAACGTATAGGTTACATTAATGTGTACAAATTTAATTTAAGACTGATATATTATAAATTAGAGGCTTTGAAAATAAATTATTTTTTATCTTTTTATTAATGATATTATTTTGTGGTTTATTCAACGACTCTCATTATCTCAGAGCATACAGCGTCAGATAAGAATGAACGATGAATAATAAATTAGAAATGTTGATAGCGTTTTGTGATATATTTTGAGTTATTGTCAGGACATTTTCATGGAGGACAGAGGGCGACTACGGAAACGTCATTTGGGATAGACGACTGCGTGCTGAGGTTTGAACCCGAGACATCTGAATAAGAAGCAGGTGTGATAATCACATTTCTGTTACTTTCTATACGACATATTTATTAATTCGGAATTGTTACATTTTTTTCCGAAGAGGATCGTATTTATTGCCATAATAATTAATGTGCGATTTGTAATGGTTGAAGTGAAACTGTGTCGATATTTCTAAGAGCAATTCGATTTATCCATCCAGTCACGATGCTATCGATACATCGAACTTATTTTTTATGAATCTCGTGGTATACAACAGGCTATATCAGCCAACACATTATCACTTGTCTCATGAAGTGGAACTGTGAATACCTACCTAACGTAATTTAACTTAAGAGGTTTAGGTTTCGAAGGGAGTGCCTTAAAATTGGCCACATTATCTTACTTTTCTTCATAATCGTCAAGCCAATTAAAAAAATCTAATTTACAAACTTACCACAACGTTGTTAAATACGTCTTTACCAAGAACGAAATATTGTTTCTGAATTTGAAGAATTGACATTTTAAATTTATGTAAGACTCATTTCGTCATTGTAACTTGTGATTTATCGTGGTCTTTGTCAGCCTTAGAAGAAGTGTCTTAGGAATCCTTTAGATTTCAAACCCGAGACCTTTTACACAGAAGACCTTAGTTTTATCCGGTCAACTCAACGTGAAAAGATTAACATTTTTTCCGGAGGATTGTTTCATTATTGCCTACAAACATTTTCATTAGCTCCACAGAAGAAAGTTTTATTACTAAAAAGCTGTAAATTCTTCACTTTAAAATTTAAGATATAACAATAAAAACGACATGTGGATATTGAATTTATAGACACGAAAGAAAATTATAACGTCACAAGAGGCGGATCCATTTTGTTTTTAACTGGCGGAAATACGTAGAATTATGTTCTCACGCTCCGTCGTACAAATTCCGGTCCTAGATCAGTGATCTATACTGTCTTCAGCCTACATAAATTCAAGTCACTGATACCTGACTCCCCTCTACTTTGGCGTGTGATGTGTGGTCGCTATGCTCTGCCACACTTTAAACGCCAAACACAAACGAATCATTGACCGTGGATCTGCGCGTAACGTACACTGAACATCATTGCGCATAATACCAATATCACGTGTGTGACGTCAGTTATCCTCTCATAAAAACGTTTAGACCACCGCCATTTTGATAAAGATAGCTGCAGAGTGAGTGGGAAGGAAGTAGGCATTGAGAAATGGTTATAACCTCTATATTTACAATGTTTAGCGGTGATATGAGTTTGGTAGGGAACGGTCGTGACGTATTTGAAGGTAATACGAGGTGCGATCGGAAAGTTTCTAGACTGCGCGTATAAAAACCCGTACACTTATCTGAGGTATTAAATTCATCCATCACCCTCGAAGTAGTTCCCCTGGGAGTGAACACAACGATCCCAGCGCCGCTGCCAAGCCTGGAAGCATCCCTGGAAATCTTTCTTTGTCAGCCTATCAAGCACCATCTGCGATTCTGCCTGAATCTCTTCTATCGTCTCAAATCTCCTTCCCTTTACCTGAATTTTC
>NW_019060605.1:304636-315723 GCF_000696155.1 Zootermopsis nevadensis | reverse complement strand
ATTCACTATGAATGTAGGCCGCACCCCCTAAAGGCAGAAGCTCGTACTACATCCGGTTCGCCCTTTATTGACACAGTCTAGAAACTTTCCGATCGCACCTCGTATGCCGTTAGTAACTTTTGAGCCAACTCCCTTACCCGTAAATGACAATGAAATACTTTGGTCTGCTCAATTTTTACAAAGTTCTTAAATCTTGGCCTGTGCGTCGTTGTTTTAAGAGTAACACAAACTGAGTTTACTTCTGTGACAGTATTCTTGAATGTAGCGTTATGTAGTCTGGCAGATTTTTCTTGGAAAACTATTCTGATACTCCCAGTTTCATGTTACACATTTGTTTCTGTACATCTAACTAATTCTATATTCCTTTCTTTCGTGCTGAGGATTTAGTTTCCCAATTGGTTATACTTCTCTGCCTAACTCACTTCCTTCTTCCTACATCGCTAAGGCCCTGCCTGCCAGCTTACTCGTGTATCGACTACGTTGTCTGCTAATATCTACCGGACTAAACGGGGCTATATCCCTTAAACAAGTTGCTGTTATACTCGTGAGAACTACAGCCATCATAAACACACATTTAATTTCTTTGAAGTGTGTAGTCACCATGAACCTGGAAGAATATTGTGTTTGAGTATTGTCATGGTCTATATTTCTTCTGTTCCAAAAAGAGTATTATTTATCGTAATCCTGAAACTAAACTAACAACATTGACAGGAAATATAACCAAATTGTTTCATTGCTGTCTCTTGTTTTTACCAGAATGTGTGCCTTCAACGTATACATTCATTTTTTTAATAACTTTATTGGATTTTTAAAATTTCTTGAAGATATTTTCAATTGACTACAAATTCACAGATTTGTTAATGAGTGTTCAGTTTTGGAGAATGGAACAAATTTCATGGGCGTTAAAGTCATTATATCAGACAGTTGATTAATTTATTCTAAAGTTCATAATATCAGCTCTTTATTTCTAACTGCTTACGTGTACCAAAACATTATAACACCCATTATTAAAACCTCTTTAGACGTAATCTATTTCAAAATGTTCATAGTATCGATATTACTGTTTAATAAACTGATATCTGCTATGTGTGGTTTATACATGTGTAAATTATAAGGTCCAGTTATGGCGGCTCTGATTTAACTAATAATGATAAGTCTCTTGCAGATGTCGTGACTTTTACGTCGTGTGAAATGTAATCTCACATTCTGATTCTCTTTGTAGCAGTTTGTTTAATCTCTGAGATAGCCCGCATACTCGCAGATACAAAGTTCGTACTTAAATTTTAACTATTTTAAAGAATGTACGTTCTACTCCTTTAATTGGAAAACTAGCTGGACTTAATTGCTTTATAAATAGTCGTTTTCGAAATATGGAAATGATATCGGTTTATAATTTATTTTAGAAAATATTTTATTCTTCAAGTGTATAAAAAAAATTAATTTTTATAGTATCTGGGAACTATTCCGGCCTCCGACTTTAAATTGATTTTAATAGTTTTACATCGCGAAAATTAACAGATTTTAAGACAGATGAAACATGTAACTATAAGGTTTAGTGGTATAAGGTGTTTATAGATTATATTTACGACTGTCTTGTGGGATTTTTCGCTGTGTACTCTGGTGGATGGTGACCGACGTTTCAGATGAGTTTACATATTCCATAATCAGAGCAATCCCCTAAGATGGATATAAAAATATCCTCTGAAACGTCGGTCGCCATCCACTAGACTACATGGCGTAACACTCTTATAAACGTCCATGTTCATATTCGTCGCTATGAGAATCTGAAATATGTATGTTTTGACAGAAGATCTGGATCTCATATAAGGAACAAAATAATTCTAAGAGAATTCAGTTCAAAGTTAATAAATTTTGCCTTGTAACGTATCTTAATGTCTAAGTTCAGATTATAAACTAATTAATTTTTTTGTAATAATGTAATTTATCTGATGAAGGTTTTGCTTTCATTTTACGACGCTAAAATACCTTTAATTTCTTTATAAATGCAGAACGAATGACGGAAACATAAATAAAAACTCCTTTATTTTTAAAACCGTATGAGAAAATCTCACATAAATTAAGTATACATCACTTTGTATTTTGTACATCATTTAACTTCGTTTCGAACATAAGTTGGCAGAAGTTTTTATTGTACAGAAGATTTTAAAACTTTTGGTAGTTTATGTAGTCTTTATGGCGACTTCCTTACGATGACTCTCACTAACTCCGGAAAATATACTCTCTGCCTCATGACACATTACCTTACATCTTATTTATATTAAAAGTAATACCATAGTTGACTGTGGACGAGGACTTTAGTAAAGTACAAATAAAACTATATATTATCCATCAAACATCTGAAACATTTAAGAAGATGTTGACTTTCTTAAACGCTGAAATTTCGGGATTTTCTGTTTGGAACATCGTTTTAACGTTACTTAAAATGAGTTTCGTAGAACTTGCTATGCAAATGTGAAGTACAATGTCTTCTGGTACGTTGTGCCGTGTAGTTCCATAAAACTGATCGATGTTTCAGAGATTCTTAGTGCGACCATCATCAGGGCGATGGGTAAGCCGTGGGCTATAAAGTGGGTCGAAGGACGAACAAATTCGAAGCTCGACCTGACCAGTGATGATTAACGGAGCACTTTGTGACGTCTGTCGATTTTTACGAGACTACGCGCCACAACCAAACAGAAGACTGCCATTTTGATGCTTACAATAAATTATTTAAGAATACAGTTTATTTAACATTGTAGGCAGTGTACCAATGTTTTTGCTAACATTTATTATCCGTTATAGTTGGCTACAATTAGTCCAATCCATAAAATGTTATTTTCGGTATTTATTTATATTATTACTTGAATAAATATCTGTATATATCTGTATTAACAAACAATACAGAAATGAAAACAGACAAATTCTGTTACTTAAACGACGCTTTTACGTTCAACTGCAGGATTTTACCTCCGACACTGTTTATAATCCATTGGATCCAGCATCGTATAAATCTGTGTTCATAATATCATTGAAGGAGCTGTTTTATTATGTCCTTGACTGACTGACAAATTTTGGAATAAGTAATTTAGAAATTCATAGTCTAGACCAGCGTTTCTGAACCCATGGTACGCGTATCACTGGTGGTACCCGAACTAAGTAAGGAAATCAAAAGTTTAATATTCACATAAATAACAGTTTTCCCTGAACGCATTTGGTTAGTGGTACATTTAATGTGTTCAATTATAATTAGTGGTACGCCAGCGAAAAAGGTTGAGAATCCCTGGTCTAGACAACGCCTGTGACTCAGTAAATTATTATGTATGCATATATCATCTACAACATGTGAATATATGAGGCTACTCGCATCTTTAGAAATAATATACAGATTGTCCGACAAGGAATGCACACATTTTAAACATCTTTATTGAAAAAAATTAACAGAGCTAGGATTGTACAGTTTTCACCACTTAAAAACAGGAACACAGAAATTGTTTTCCCACACTGCGCTACCTGCAAGATGGATTAGAAGAGATGGACCCGTTGTATGACCTTCAAGATCGCCGGACTTTAACGTCCATGGACGTCTTCCTTTAGGGGTACACAAAGGACCAAGTTTACCGCACGCGAGTCACTTATTTACAAGAATTTAAAAGAAACCGCTTCGTCCATTATGTGGAAGGATTCACCCCTCAACGCTTTCCGGGCATTTTAATACCAGGTGGACATTGCCCGAGTAACAAAAGTAGCTCAGGTCGAAATGCAGTGAAATGGAGAAAGTTAGGAAAAAACTTTCTGATTCGCTATTTTATGTGGTGAGAACTGTACTCTCCTAGCTCTGTTTATTTTCTTAATAAATTTTTTTAAAATGCGTGCACTCTTTCTCGGACACCCTGTAGATTAATCCCGTCCGGCCTATGAATCCTTTGGGCTCTTCTGAGTTTTGTAAAATTCCCACTTGCAGCCGGAATAGGTCGCCAGGCTACCTCCAGTCTTCCTGTTGAACATTCTTCTATATTTATAAATCTTGGGGAGAGATATTCAGATATTCTGAAGCCTTTGGGACCTCGGGTACCTGATGGTGTACTGGTTTCTGTTTAATGTATACAAACCACCTAACTCTATCTGGTCGCCCACAGGGCGACTAATGTAGACGTCAGAGGATCGATATTTGTTTGTGTGAAACAGCTGCCTATACCAAGAACATGTTATGGAAAATATTTGGTTTCTGTTACCACGATAATTGTTAATGGTATTTAGTTGTTTCAAACTTATTTTTATTTGAGACTATAAAATGTGGTATTAAACTCTTTGTTGTTCCAACAGGAGAAGAAAGTGTTTACATCCACAAACAATTTCCTTTTTACAATAATCTCTCTTACAAGCGTCCTGTACACCAGGGGTGGCCAACCCGCGGCCCGCGGGCCGCATGTGGCCCGCCTTGACCATTTTTCCGGCCCGCGAGATTCATCACACTTTTACAAAATATATTTATTTTATAATGGCCAAAGTAGTGAAAACCAATGTATTAAAAAAATACATTATTTGTGCATCCATATATTCAAAAATTATCTGTCGAAATTATGAGAAAAAATTAACTTTGATTTTAAAATAATATTAATATTAATATTAATAATAATATGGGGATATATAATTTTATATGTGGCCCGCGGAATTATGATGCATTTCCAAAGTGGCCCGAAAGATCGTTTGGGTTGGTTACCCCTGCTGTACACACTTATATGTTATTACTGTTAACATTTACTGGGAATTTATTCCAAAGATTATAAACAGAATCCATGGATTTGTGTATATTTGAGTATTTTTATTCGTTTTACGTAAAAATAAACGAAAGGTTTCTAATAAAACAGTTATCACTATCAAATTTTAGACTTCGAAAAATTGCTTATAACTTTGTATGTACTGCTAGATAATTATCTGTTGTTTGGTGCTGGTAATTACAATGACAGTTTTACGTGTTTACGTACATTACCTGAAATCTTCGTTTCACCAACAAAAGTTTACAAATCACTCTTCATTATTTCCGCATCAATGTACAACATGAAAATGTTCTGCCAATACCTCGCTGACTACTTAAATTACGTCGTAGATTACGTTGTGTCATTTAGGTAATCATTTACGAGCTTCTTGTATTGAGGATTAATTCAGGATGTCAGCCGAATAGGATGATTCTGTTTCTTCAGTGTTGTGTTAACGGACTAAGCGATGTTACTAAATTTATTTTTATATTACATACTTTAGACACTAATTGGAATTCGTAAGAGGAATATGTACGAAACAATTTTTTTCTGTATTCTGTCTTCTTATTCATTTATTTAGTGTTCTGTCTGACGACAGGTCCATATGAACAGGATCCTTCCATCCTTTTCTCGGACTGGGACCTGTTCACATACGTTCTTGGCAGATGATCCAGAAGTGTTTTGCCATTGCCTTCTTCTGTGTGTGCATGGAGTAATTGTTGGGATGCCACGGAGGAAAACTCCGTGTTGCCTAGACCACGGCCTTGCCCAACACAAGTTATAAATTCGGGCACCGCCGGGAATCGAACCCGAGACCCCAGGATTACAAGGCCAGCGTTCTAACCGCTAGACCACCGTGGCTGTCTTCTTATTTATATATATATATATATATATATTTAAAGTTCTGTGCAAAATAATCCCAAATGTCGTGGTAAAGAATAATACAAATACATTTTTTTACCATCTATGAAGACAATTCTATCCTGGATGTTCTTAAAAACTGGTCTTTATCGCGTGTCAAACGAACTCTTTTGTAGGTGGAGACTATTAAAGACAGTGCTTTTAAAATATACTGTATCCACTCTACTCACTTTCGAACAGAAACATGTCGCTGTAGCATGTTTAAGAACCTGTGAATCCCATTTAATAGGCTTACGTGTGACACAGACTTTAAAAAAATGCTATTCTATTTCAGATCCTTTGTTTTAAATCTTCTGTGTAGCAGTTTCGCTTAAAGCCTTACAACTTCGTTTCATGTCGGTTACAAGTAAAAGGCTTTTATGTAAATGCCTGATCTGTTCGTATCATGACACAATGAGAATATATTTCTTTCTTTGTCCCATGAACATTTATAAAGATAATTGTCTTCATTGCTTTAGAAATTTACAAAATTATCTTCTAAGAACACAACACATTTACAAAGAGTTTTAATGAATTATCAGTTAAAATAATGAAGGTTTAGTGTTGTCTTAGAACTTTTAATTATAACCATCCTCACATCTGAGTTAGTTATTTTATCAAGTGAGAATTTAGTAAAATGATTTCAATTAATTAAGATTTTGTTTATTTAATTACATTTTATCGATTGAATACGTCATGTAGAACCCGTTATGGTGATAATTGTGATACTAAATTTGGAAGGATTTGGAAGTAATCGAGATCTGTTAGTGGAGAGATGGAGTAAAACCATGAATCTAATTCTGGTTGAGAATCCAGATAAAGTCCCCCCTTGTGTAAAACGGGAATGATAACCATTCTACTACATACATGACTTTTGTTAAAATAGTATTCCATTATTCTTCCGAAGGACTGAAGTCACTAAATCGATAGCTCGAAGCACGATAATAGATCTTGTGTCGAAAATCGAACCGGTGCTTTTCGAATACGAGTTTCTCCTTTGTGTCGACTTGGTTTTAATATCATCTCATTTAACAGTTTAACCTGCCTAAGGTAGATACAACGTCGTTAAATGACATATGATTCACTGCTTAACCGGTACGAGCAATTCACATATTCTTTTGTCGAAATTTATCTGTAAAATGCTTCTAAGAAAGTCCACTACTTTTTATTGCTTGTAAAACATAAATAACACAAAATGATTTAAGCTTACAAGAACGGGTTTGAAACAGTGCAACCAACACACAAACCAAAATGCGTTGGACAGACTGAGACCATGTCAACAGGCCTGAACTAACTTCAGAGCTCATGATAGTTGCTACAGAGATTAGATGTGAAAATGTGGATTGTATTCAAACAATTTAATATAATTCATAATGGTGGTAAGACCTCGGATATTATAGACATCTTGAATTTATTGATCCGTGAGAAGCTATCGACTTTAGAAGAAAGAAGGAATAATATTAACTATTTTCCAAATTATAATATTTCAATCGCAAATACTTTAAAGTAATGACGCGATTTTAAGTTAGTTTTAGAGAAAAATATGGACCTACTCTAATATTAATATTAAAATTTGCGAAACTTTTTCTACATGGTCTTCGTGTATTTATAATACGATGTTACAGTATTGCGCTTTATACTACTACATGTTTCAATGCATAGCATCATCTTCAGGGTTTTCTTGTGCATTAAAAATATAGAGTAGTTTTAAAGATAAAAAAACCTGAAGATGATGCTATGCATTGAAACATGTAGTAGTATAAAGCGCAATACTGTAACATCGTAATAACGATGAATAGCGCAAAATATCAATATTAATTTTAAATTTTAACATCAACAATTTAAAGTTTGTGTATAGACTTGAATTATATTATATATTTGAATTTTAAAACACAAACATGACGCATTTAAACTATAAATATAATATTAATTCCTTTTTTGTCGAAATGTAAAGAAAACTGAAGTAAGATTTATGTGAAGACCAGTTTTTAAAATTCACTGAACAGTGTAAACTGCACCTGTGCTGATTACGCGTACCTGAGCTGGAAACAGATAAGAGAGTATTAAGACCTACTGTCCATAGTACAAATGGTTATTCCTCGCCTGATTCTGACCGGTTAGGATCAGGTTAGTTCCGTAACTGTCCGGTCAATATATCTCTGGCGCTTTCCACTCGCCCTGATGATGGAGGCAGAAAGGACATCTGAAACGTTGATAAATTGCTACCAGATTACAATCCAGAAGACAAACATTTTCGATTTCATCGCCATGAGAACTTAAAATCCTACAAGAATTGTATCACCCGCGTATCTAATTAAAACTTATAAAAAGATAGTTTGAGAACATAGAAACGTTCTTTCTTTGTTTCAAGGAAGGTTTGTATCTTGCATACAAACTACCGGCCTTACTCATTTCGTGTAACCATGTCTCTACCTCATGAGGATTAAAAATACGAAGCTCCGTCCTTTCATATACGAAGTCCATTCGCTATTCGTACAGGACCAGTGTTGCATACACAAATAGAGAAGCCATTAGCCTAATGTAAGGCACATAGAGAAAAGGGTTAAAATATTAAAAGAGGAATAAATGAAAAATATAAAATCAAACAATTTTCGAAAGGCAACCGTTCTTTTTAACCTGACAGCTGGATCAGTAACAAGGGTGAGTTTCAGTATCAAACCTTTTACATTTGGAAGAAAAGTACGTTTTTATGTTGTGTCATAAAATTTACGTTTGGTATGAAAAATGGATTTGACTACTCGTATTTATGGTTTCTGAGCCCAAATGAATGAAGTAAAATTTTTGAAATAATAACATTGTGTCGACTCTGGAGATGGATGCAGTATGTTCCTCAATAACGTCTATATCCCCCGGCGTTTGCACCCGAAGACCAATAGCTATATCTTCACCGCCACGCTAACCTGAAGTCCCTTGTGATAAATTAGCTAATTATTAAATGTCAACGTTGAACTCTGTTCTTTAGAGGTTTTTAAACGAAACTTTATATGCATTGTTTTCAAAGTGCATTATCCTCGCTTTCACGTAATGCCAACCTAGTCCCTATATTAATTTTAATATTATCCATCTTATTACGCCTTATCTCATAACTGGTCACTTTCATTTCAGTTTTCTGTCTTAAATTTTGTAAGACTTGGTGTTTATAACCTTATTGAAGCATGCTTGGTGATCCGCCCCTATCGCTGATGATGATTTAATGACCCTTTGAATATCTGGTGAAGAGTTAACATTATAAAGCTTTTTATGATACAGTTCTACCCTTCTTAGATTCAGAAGTAGAATGTTCCATTCGAAACGCAACCCACATTACATAAGAAATTAATAAAAAGCTTTCTTGAAATCAATGTAACGGGGAAAACAAGTTATCCTTAGTTTGTATTTGCTGAAAAGAACTTAACAGTAGATGATTGAAAATCTCCACTAATTTCTCCACTTTTTAAGTGTTTCTAGCCATTTTGCGAAGTGATTCTGGGTCAGGTTTGGCCGCAGTGTTTTCAATATCGTGTTTCGTTTCGTCCAAGCTTCGTTTGTTATTTGAATAACCTCTTTCCTTGAAAAAAACTTCACAGAAAATGCGATAGTTAATATACAATATTCCCATCTGCTCAGCTAACAGCGTGACCTTGACTCTTCTGTAACCGAGGACGTCGGTAGAAAATTTACATGGGAGCGGTTTTATGTTTGCACCGCAGTACGTGATTATTGGGTTGCGATTTAAATGGTGTATCCAGATTTTTTTTGTCAAAATATACCAAGAACTAACAAACGTTGTGGTACATTCGGTCGTAACTCAAAATTGTATTCGTCCACTCACGGGATCTATTTTCCTCTCGGAGCTGTATTTAATCACTCAGATTCTTAGTTATCATCAGTCTCTCTAGAAAGCGAATGCGTGTTAACAAGACTAATGCGTTCCTTTTTCCAAACCAATGATTTAGAATTATTCTTCCATATAGACTAATGCGTTCCTTTTTCCAAACCAGTGATTTAGAATTATTCTTCCATACCCTTAAAATAAAAAAACGTACAGCCATAACCTGAAAGAGTACATATCTCACAAAATCCGGTGAAATGAATAAGTCGTTACTGCTATAGAGTAGTATACTTAGTAAATTAGCTTAAGTCCTTCCGGTTTTACGTAAGAGATATATTCATCATTTAATATGAATCTGAGATATTTAAGTGCGTATATATTATGTTGGGGAAGGCCGTGGTCTAGGCAACACGGAGTTTTCCTTCGTGGCATCCCAACAATTACTCCATTCACACACAGAAGAAGGCAATGGCAAACCACTTCTGGATCATCTGCCAAGAACGTATATGAACAGGTCCCAGTCCGATAAAAGGATGGAAGGATCCTGTTCATATGGACCTGTCGTCAGACAGAACACTAAATAAAAAAAATAAATATTATTCACATATTAATACACATTTCTGCATTTAAAATTACAATGTCCTTACTTTGCATAAATTTATACGTGCACTGAAAACTGAAGGTTTTATTAAGGCGATAAAGAGATTTTTTCTTTTTCGTTTGTTGTAGTTAAGCCCTCTCAGAATTCTGTGTGGGCTGCAGTTGTTGAACCATATTTCACACTTGGCTTTGTTGTGTTTTATGTCAGACTTGCAAGGATATCCCGATGAAAACTTGCGAAGTGGGGTGGAATGAGGGGGGAGTTTTAACTGACAGTCGTTATATATATATATACAGGTTAGGCGTAAGCCCTTTCCGACCTGGGGACAGTTTACGTAAAGTCTCTGTAATTTGCCTAGGATGAAGCAAGGTTGAAAGGGGAAAACAAAAATATGTTATTTTCAAAATTTTACACCCCCAACTCAGAAAGGGAAACATAACAAAGCTAGATGAATTTCTACAGAATTATTAAGATAAATATTTTACGTCCATCTCAGAAACTGGCTTGGATCTGAGTGGAGACTTTATGGATTAACTGTAATGCCCGACCTTAATTGGCCTGACCTCTGTTTACATTTTTGTGAGAATTAATAGCGTCGTATATCTTAAGTAATTAGTTTCAACGAGCATAAACGAAAAATAAACCTATTTTAAAAAGCTGTAATTATGAACTTGGTTGTTTACTAGTCAACTGTTTATTTTCAGGAGTTTATGAATATCAATTTCCAAAACGAAAATGGTTGAAACCGTTGATCATAAACTATTTCTTAGGACTCTGATTGTCAACAACATATAAATAACTTTGTTGTTTAACGTTTAATCTATTATGTGGATGGTGCACTGCTCACTAAATAGTCCGTTAATAATACGAATGTTTTAAGACTTGGGGTTTTCACAGCGGTGAGTATGAAGATTTCCGTCTTCTGGGTTGTTGCGCTGTGTAGTCTGGTCGATGTTAACCAACGTTTCAGAGGTCATACTGCCTCCATCATCAGGGC
>NW_019060605.1:274842-292577 GCF_000696155.1 Zootermopsis nevadensis | reverse complement strand
CACGGAGTTTTCGTCCGTGGCATCCCAACAATTACTCCATTCACACACAGAAGAAGGCAATGGCAAACCACTTCTGGATCATCTGCCAAGAACGTATATGAACAGGTCCCAGTCCGAGAAAAGGATGGAAGGATCCTGTTCATATGGACCTGTCGTCAGACAGAACACCAAATAAAAAAATAAACGTAACCTGAATAAGAACTTTTAGAATTTCAATTTTTATTTTTATTTGTGGTCATTCTGTATATCAGTGACGTTCATGTCGTAATACATAAAAACAGTAACCATTCGATGAGCTTGAAGATAACTGTCTTCCGGTTTGTTACGTCGCGTAGTCTGGTAGAAGTTTACCGACGTTTCAGAGTATTTGCCGCCTACATTATTACGATGACCGAATAGATGAACTGTGATTGCGCCATAACATAGACGACTATAATAAACATTTTCACCTCTGTTATAACCTGAAAATAAATTATAAAGTTTTGGAGAATTATCTTTAAAACAAGCAGTTTGATGTCCAGGCAGTCATCTCAAACCAAATGAGCCAACAAATTAATTATAGGTTATGTACGTATTACGATAGGAACCCCAAGTAGAATTGAAACTTGCTAAAAATCAAAATATTATTTATAAAGCTTGTAGATTCGAAAACGAATTGGTTTTCAATGTCCCACAATTGCAGGATGTGACAGTCTACTCGGATACGTTCATTGACAGTCATTACAGCGTAACACATTCTCTCTCAGGAGTGTTCTAGATTAATATGACTTCTTTTAGCTATGAGCACTTCGTAAGCATTGTAGTGATTACTTTGGGTTCCATAAAAGTCATACATTCTTCAACATTGAACGACTTATTAGCTTTCGAAGAATGACTGTGCTTTAAGTAATTAGTTGTTATTAATGTAATATCTACCTTCTATAAAAATAAGAGACTTTACAGCCTTTAGCGTAAGAAATGTTCTCAAATGTTACTGTAATTCAATTCAATTTATTTATTATATTATCAAATAAGGCCAATAACAGTCAAGCACTGAACAACAGTACAAGATGAAATATAATAAATAATTAAATTCATTTCAATAATAATAAAAGTAAAACAAACAAATGAAACTGAATATATAAATGTACCATATTAATAATAATAATAATTAGATTCATTTATTCAATCATATTTCACAAGTAAATGGGCTAAATACGATACCTAAGTAATAAAATTCAATTAAATAATTCTAAATAAAAACATTAAACAATAAAAATAATAATAATAATAATTCACACTCTGGGATTATGTTTCCAGTGAATATTTGCTCATCCAAGTGTGCTTTCATGATATTGTGTACGACATAAAATCTTGGACCAAATATAAACACTTCTAAGGTTTCAAAATAAAGGATGGAGTAGGTGTTTAATCTCCCGCTAGGAAGGAAATAATTTACATTTAGAAAGGAATTACCATAAAGAAGCATCGTTTATTCGTGTCCTGTTCCCCCCACGTCCTTTTTTTTAACCTGTATCGAAACGTATAATTCGTAAGAAACACGTATTTACAATTCAATGAACTTTGCCTCTCTAGTTACTTAGTTAGTGAGCTATGTAGCAGATTTCAATCAGAGACTTGTTTTCCATTAAACATGCAACTATTCCAACCGCTTGCTGTGTAAGACCTTTGACCTCTTAAATTTCAGAATTAATTTTGAACAAACTAATCCTGTAGACCAGGGGTTGTCTTGCCTTTCCATTTTTGCAGAGAATTTAGACTTACCACAAAAATTACGTATTTGGTTTCAAGTAATTGTTACGCTATGCGTACATTTCCTACCTTGTTAAAACATTCATTAACTCATAATTAATTCAAACGTCGAGCAAGCCGTTTGATTAGATCAATAAAAGTAGGACCTTCTACTAAGGACCAAGAGAATTCATGTTAGAGCAATTGGTATTATTATTTTACCTGATTTCTTACAGTGTTTAACGACTGCGTAACAAGTGTTAAGGCTTTTGTCTAAATAAAGTTAAGATGTCTTTTGTTTAGGTTCAGTAGAGTACTTAGTACTTAGCCAATTACAAGCGACAAATTAGAAGTTAGAATTTCGATTTTCGATAGATGATCTGTGAATTTTTCTCCATGTGCAGAACTGTTCTTTAAATAATATACTTCTTGGGTGTCTTACAATGAAGAAAGACGGTCGAAGCGTGAAGCTGGCCACTCTATCAGTTACTGAGTTTAAAAATGAGAAACTCTTCATTTGCGTGATTGGAGAAGGAGGACAGAGGAACTATACGCCCGCTAGGGGTGCAACTGTTGACGTGGTCATAAAATGGCGACTCAGTCCGAGAAAGCGTTTTATGTGCACGAGTTTCATTCCGCAAAATCTTTGACCACTTTTCAACTGTGGTTCCGGAAGATGCCCCATAAATAGCCTTTACGCACAAATTAATCCTTGGGGTTAACTCACTTCTTCGTAAAATTAAAAATTATGTTCTCCTTTTTGTGTGTAAAAATATTAAGACACTTCCCATGTGTGATAAGGCCAAGGTACTTCAAGGACTGTAGAATCACTGATAATCATTTTTTTATAAAAAAATAATTCGGCTCTCTGACTTATAGTTTGATTATTTCTATAGTTACCATGTATTTTTTAACATAATTATAATATTCTTTTGGATTCACACACCAGTTCTAAATTAATATTTTAAATTTACACAATTTTTTATTTCTTAGTCGGTTTTACGTGTGCATTCTGATTGTATTTTCCAAGACATATTACTTCTGATTTCAGATCAGCTGTTTCTAGTATAATAGCGACACTTTTCCCCACAGGTTTACATGCTCTAAAATACTGAACAATAAATCGTATTTCTTTTCTTATTTTTTATTCTATAAAATTGAAGACGACATAAAGATATGTTTCTGAAGAACGTAATTCTCCTGTGTTTAAATCACATAAACCAATTAACTATAACAAATGTTACACTCGACTCCACTATGTATTATTTTATACTGATTCAGACTTTTTAGATTTACTGAAGACTCTTTTCTGCGGAATTATTTATTTTACTCCATGGTTGAACCCCTGAGGACATAGAACGTTAACTGAACTGAATAAAAGCTGATATTGCACGATATCAGCGGCATTATGGCGAAATATAATTGGTTCCTAAAATGGGAAATGCACTTTATAAGAACTACGCCATCGTTATGTTCTGGAAATTGTCCATTCTACTTGATATACACAGCTCTTTGATACATATCTCTTCCCACATTAAGGAACATAGACATTTCACCCACTAAACAAAAGAAGAATGGAGTAAAATACTTTTATCTCTGAAGTAGCTCACAAAGAATGACAGTTCTTTTATATATTAACAATTATACAGCGTGATTCAAAAGTATGTTTACAAACTTTGTGTACGTGTTACTGGATCAAAAGATAAGAAAAAATATTCCTATGAAAGTGTTTTCGCAAATGCTATTTTTCAAAATAATATCCAAAAATAAGTTTCAACGTATGCCTTTATTACCACGTATAAAGACATAGATGTTTATTTATAACAGATGCTCAGAGGTTGTTCCACTATTCTCCACACATACTCGAGCACGACGTACACAAGACTGACGAATTCGTTCGTACACACCAGGGTTACCTCGAATCATCTGGTGTTGCATAAACGATGGACTTCAAGTGACCCCACAGATAAAAGTCCAATGGAGTCAAGTCCGGTGACCTCGGTGGCCATGATAATAGGCCACCACGCCCAATCCATCGCTGAGGGTACTGTTCATTGAGATGATATCTGACACGATGGGAGAAGTGTCCTGGGACTCCGTCGTGCATAAACCACATTTGTCTTCTTGTATTCAGTGGTACATCTTCAAGGAGACGTGGCAAGTGTCTTCTTAAGAATCGTCGATATGAAGGTTCTTTTAGACGAGATGGAAACATGTGTGGACCAATAAGCATGTCGCCAACAATTCCTGTCCAACCGTTAATTGAAAATCTTTACTGGAAGCTGGATTCACTTCGATATGAAGTAAATTCATTGAAACTTATTTTTGGCTATTATTTCAAAAAATGAAACATTTGCGACCCCGTGTTCATAGGAACATTTTTTTCCTTATGTTTTGATCCTGGAACACACAAAGTTTGTAAACATACTTTTGACTCATCCTGTATAACCGATATGAATTAAAAATTCATTCTATTTGAATCTTACAGTTTTTTTTTAATTTCATTATCTTCTTCATAAATGAATTATTAAAATACGCTCTTGATAATTTTATTTATTGGATTTTATCGATTAGAATTAAAGTGATTAGTATCTGGTTTAATCTGAAAGAACTTCGGAAACCTCTAGACCTTTAATTAGAGAGCCCAAGTTTTGAATTGGGGTGAAACATCAATAAAGACGAACTGTGATTGAAAATTTCGATTATATGTTTCAGCTACGTTAAATTATTGAATCGGTGATTTGATATTAAAATAAACCAGATACTAATAATTTTACTGTTAATTGTTTGTTACCTTAACGACAATTTTTTTTAGGTTAACACCAATATCTTAATGAGATTGGTATTTTATGCTGTGTAAAAAATTGTGGAAAATAGACTTTGCTTTGAAACTCTATTAGATCTATTAAGTTTCATGTAAAAATAGGCTTTATACGTACATATAAATCACATGAATCAAAAATTATATTAGCTCGACAAATGTTCTTGTAGATCTTGTCACACAAACAATAATCGAAATTTCGTATTTTCGTATCTGAAACATTTTAACTGACCGACAAATCATATTTCCCCATTATTTATGGTACCATGTGAGAAATGCGCTTAATACTTGAACATTCAACGCCCTTCCATGTTGGCGAATTCTCGTCGACGACCGACATCGATAGTCGTTAACGTCGCGACGTACAACAAGTTATTGTAGTTACACTCCGAAAATAATATTGAACAACTGTTGGGTACTATTATAATAGGAATAGAATGTGTCTGTCTGAAGTTTCCCACTATTATGGAGGTTTAAGAGGGAGAAAACACTATGAAACCGAACATGATAAATTGTTATAGATAAATGTTTGCATTCACTGAATATACGTAAAACAAATTTTAAACTACATGAAATTAACTAACTATTATTACCCATCCTTATTTTAAATGATCCTGTTTTTATGAAAGACCACCATTGAATGCTTCCCAGAGTAAGTTGTATCTTACTTCAAGTTATATACCTAACACCGCACTTATCATTTTAATATTATGCGTTCATCTATGCTCAGGTCTCCATAATGATTTATTCCATTGACGTTCTCTATGCCTTATGCATTCCTTCCATCACATGTTCTATCAATTTGACGTCTCTTGTTCTTGTTCAATTTTTATCAGTCTAATCACAATAAAATATTATTATTAAATATTAAAATATTAAAATATTATTACAATTAACATTTAAATATTTAAAATTTATTAAAATGATGCTCTAATGTAAATCGAACATTTCGATAGAGAGCATCATTTTAATATATTTTAAATATTTAAATGTTTATTGTAATAATATTTTATTGTGATTAGATTGATAAAAATTGAACAAGTATATATTCAACACTATGACGCAACATTATCATCTCGTCTCTTCTTCTGTTGTAATCCAAATATTCCTGTTAGCACTTTCTTAATCAGGATAAGAGACCTAGTTTCTAACAGTACGAAGTAACAGGTAATATTAGCCTATGATTTCGTATATATATAATTGAAGCTGAATGATTAGAAATGAGATAGGCCAAAGAAGGCAACGGACAAATGTAATGTAATCAATATTAACTTCAAATACGATATCTTGAACTTTTATTTTTAAAATGTAATGATTCGTACTGTACCTAATCTGGAAAAGACTTTTCGGTATAGTGTACTTACATTAAAATAGTAAACAATTTTACTGGGAAGCTAACAATTATAATTTCGTAAAAAATGCCGGTTTAGTATTTATTTATTTTTGAAATTACAACATTCTGTGTTGGAAAGTAACGCTGATCGAGCTACTGTTACTAGTTTAAAGTTTATCTGCAAACTTTGTACGGCGGTTTCAACCCCTCGGGATATAAATTACTCACCTCGATTCGAGTTAATAGCCAATAGACGAACGTATATTACTTTAAACTCTACACAGCAGGTCTAATGTTCCCTAGAATCTATCGATATTTACATGCTCAGAAAACTTGAGTGTAGGAAAATGTGTCATGCCCCATTGATTGTCAACAAATCTACTTAACAAAATATGATTCAGCGTCACTAATTTATTGAGTAAAACCGTATTGAATATGTAGTGTTCCGTGTGAAATTGTTCATCGCCAATATAATATGGTTCAGCCGAAGAAAGTATTACAGAGAAGAAGGTTTGAATGTAATTGGAAATAGATTAAACTCCCGATTAACCGGGTTTATCTGCTTCAAAAGAAATCTAAATATTTATTTAGAAAATACAGTGGATTCCGGGTAATTGGGACACATCGGGACTAGAAAACTTTGGCCAAATTAAGCGGTTGTCCCAATTATGTCGAAGTTCCACGTAAAGAGTTAAAAAGGTCTGTTCTTTAAAATTTGTCCCAAATAAACGGATACCCCGATTAACCGGAATATACTGTATGTTGTAAAAAAATTAGAATGTTCAAAAAGAACGGAATAAATACTCTTACGTATTATTTAACGTATCAACATAAACCAGTTATTTTTTAAACCTGAAATTTACGAGAATAGAAAGTATAATTTGGAATTATTTTTAAAAATTTAGTTGATATTTACTGTATTAAATTTTATATAAACTCTTTCTGTTAGTAAATATTTGAACATTTAAGTAGTGAATGTATTTAAATAAACCTATTTATTCGTTACATTTTCTTGTTTTTTATTTCATGTTTTGCAGATTATTCTGGATTTGATTATACGGGAAAATATATTTTCAGACCAACCCGGGATAATTGGAAGTCTTCGTACGAATTTGATACACGTGTTTTAAATTGGGCAGATTTCTCGCTAAAACAAAGCAAAGAAAATATACACGCAGTTTCGAACTCGAAACATTTCTTAAACAGGGATATCTTAAAACTGCTCACGGAATATCCTCTACTGTTGAGTTAATTAGTTAGATTATCAATTAAACTACCAATTGTTATCTGTTAACGTAATTCAGAGTCGAAATTTTGGGGCTGTCCCTAACCTAAAATATTAACGCGTAGATAGTTCAGCCGTCCGTTGTAACATATCTCTTTTATCTATCTTGTAGCTTCTAAGATACAAACGTCTCTAATTTCAATAGTTATAACAGGATCTGTCTACACTAGTTATTCACGATGAATGTCCCAGTTATAGACCGAGCGAAAAGGACTGATTTTGGTCGTATGAGATGGACTCGTCCAAAGCACGCGCTCGAGGGGTGTCAGCTTTAGTTGTTTAGTTCGGTGCGTCACCGCAGCTGAGTCTTTGCGACCCCCCCACTACTAATGAACTCATCTCCCTCGGCTTATACATCGCGCATTTAGGTGGACACGACTACTCGCGCGATCTATATCAAATTATTTTAACTTTCCTCTGTTTTGTTTTGAAATACATGCATGTTCAAATCCTTTCTACCAAATGAAGACGAATGCAGAATTTTGGCTCGTCACTCAGAATTTATTTAAGCTGAAATACTATTTAATAATACGTACTTTGTGGCCTGGGTTACGTGTTCTGGAAGTTACTGGTTGTAGTGGTCCAGTCTGAGGCCATAAATCTTCAGTTTTTTAGAGTCTAATGTAGATATTAGAAGTTATTGTTCCGGCAAAGGCACATCGAAAATAGAATAATGGGAATTGTACAAGAATAACAATACAATTATGTTAACGTTTTTAAATTAGTGCTCGAAACTTCTATTTAATATATATTAAATACATTTTTTTCTATATTAATAGTAATATTAAGTTACGCGATTAAATTTTGAAGCACCATATCAGTACAAGTACGTGATTCATAATTTTGCCTACTTGTACGAGGTGCGATCAGAAAGTTTCAAGACTGCCTATAAAAACCCGTACACTTATCTCAGGTATTAAATTCATCCATCACCCTCGAAGTAGTTCCCCTGGGAGTGAACACAACGATCCCAGCGCCGCTGCCAAGCCTGGAAGCATCCCTGGAAATCTTTCTTGGTCAGCCTGTCAAGCACCATCTGCGATTCTGCCTGAATCTCTTCTATCGCCTCAAATCTCCTTCCCTTTAGCTGAATGTTCATCATTGGGAAGAGGAAGAAGTCACACGGAGCTAAATCCGACGAATAAGGAGGGTGCGGGATGACGGCCATAGTGTTTGAGGCCAAAAACTGCCGAACTTTGAGGGCGGTGTGCGCTGGCGCGTTGTCATGATGCGTCGCATGTAGAGTTCTTCCTTTAGAATCAGCTGACAGGTCCCATAGCCTACCCCAACAATGTCGCACAAGTCGTTGATGGTACGACGTCGATCTTCGTGAATGGCCTGCCGAATCTTCGTAACATTTTCGGGCGTTGTGCTCGAAGATGGTCGTCCAGAACGCTCGTCGTCATCGACAGAGGTTCGGCCATTTTTAAAACATGAATGCCACATAAAAGTTTGTGAACTACCCATTGCGGACTCCCCAAATGCTTGCTTTAGCATTTCATAGGTTTCCTTAGCCGTTTTGGCGAGTCTTTGGCAAAATTTGATGCACACGCCATTCCGAAATCGCAGGAGGGTCGGTGTAATGCACTACCAAAACGCCCGTAACTAAGAAACAAATGCTAATTCGATGATGCCGGCTGGCACACTGATTCACTATGAATGTAGGCCGCACCCCCTAGCGGCGGAAGCTCGTACTACATCCGGTTCGCCCTCTATTGAGACAGTCTTGAAACTTTCCGATCGCACCTCGTACTTACTTTATATTTATTATCTTTGCAGGTTCGCGTGTGGAGGTCGTCTAATTAAACAGAAATTTCTCGCAATTATCTTCTTGTACACCAACAGCAGCGCACAGGAGGGGGTACGAGCTGAGTCCAAGGTTCCACACCTCAGAAGGCAATATAACTGAGTAGGGTGGTGGGAGATCCAAGGGAGTATGAGGTAATTAGTATAAAATTAATTAACAAGATCTGAAGTTTAACTCTTGGTTGTAGGCCAATTGCTACATGGTAGCCATTTCTTTCATCCGTTTTTTTTTAAATTTTTATTTCACACAAGATTTTCTTTGACTTTTGGAGTACAAACCGAGAAGGAAAACACGCCAACGTGTTTCAGACTGTAATAGTCTTCAAAAACAAGCCTCTAAAGTTCAAAAACCTTTCTTAAAGTTATATATTACATATCAAATCTAAAAGTTCTTGACGATGGTGAAGAGTCAGTTGAATAAAAATTTCCTTGGATATTATCCATCGTCTAGTAAATATAAAACGTAAAAAACGACGTTTCGGAGATGGGACTCTATCTCCGTCTTCAGGTTTCTACACAGTTGGGCCCACTAGATAGGTCCGGAGATAGGGATTAGCTCGATCTAGTGGGCCCAACTGGGTAGGAACCTGAAGACGGAGATAGAGTCCCATCTCCGAAACGTCGTTTTTTACGTTTTATATTTACTAGACGATGGATAATATCCAACAAAAATTTTTATTCAATTATATTTTACAGTTCAATTACGTGACATGTATGAAGAAAATATACATATATTTTTATTTTACTGAGGAGAGAGAGATGTAACAATTGGTGTTAAAGCTGAATTGAGGTGTTTCGTCGCTATGTGGTAGAAACGTCGAAAACCTACAGCGTGAATTGCTATAGAAAGCATCACATATTCTGTGCGATTTGAAATGACCTGAATCCGTTAGATGGAGTCTAGTCTGTCTTTCTATCTGTCATTATATTTTATTTCATAGAATATTCAACAAATATTAATAAAACTTGTTCTTAGCGATTTTCTGTAAGAGTTGTAAGTAAATTTAATTTTTTCCACAAGCGTCAAATATAAATTCTGTATTACACTGAATTCAAATAAAATTTATAAATATTCTCAAAAGCCTTTTGCAATATAAAATAAATTGTCTTACATGAAATATTGACCTTGATAAGATTTGTGCGTTCAGGATTTCTATCGATGTTAAGAATATTTTTTAAAAAAAAATTGAATGATTTCTGAGTGGTATGTGTCTATTACCACAACGAGAGATTTGTGATCGAGCATCTTCCACTGAGTGTCTGCATGGTACGTAGAGGGTTGGCTTTGCTTTCTACGAGAATTCCACTAATAACTTTTATTGTCCCCAAGACCTACATGAATCTGGGTAAAAGTGAGCTGTCTGTTAGGCTGTGACGTAATACAAACTCCATTTTTAACAAAAACTGTTCTTGGTCAAACTTCGCGAAGCCATTCTCACAAGCCAGAACATTATAGTCTTATGTTTTACAGTTCGTCCTTTGACAGCCTCTACTGATTAGGCCCTTTGTCCTGTATTAGTTTAGAACTTCTGAAAAGCTAACCTTATCCGTCCTATGATAGACTACGCACGCCCGATCTGGAGGTCAGCTGTTTGCGGCCACGTTCTAAAGCTTCAAATTTTACAATCCAAGTGTCCAACGCACCTTGGTACGTTAGTAACAGGTAAATTCACGAGGATTTGGTCTTACCACTCTTTGCCGACCACATCAGAGCACTGACTGAGAGATTTGACTTGAAGTCAGCTGGTGTGGGGAACCCCTTAGTCCGGCAACTCGAGAGGCACTCGTGCCGAACGAGGGCTGTCAGAGGTCACCCACGGGCAACCGAGAGGGACTGATGCTCAGCAGGCAAGCCGAGGCTGTCCCCAGAAGACGGCCAAGTCAGCGCAACGAGTGGTCTCACCACTCGGCTACCCTGATTGAGGTTTTCCGTGCTTTTCCTCAGTTGTAAGGCAAATGCCAGGGCATAATTCAAGAGGGGCACGGCCCGCCACCCCAATCACAGAGGCCTTCAGCCGAAGTGATCCCACCCACTCTGGGTTCAAACCCCAGAGAACCAACCAACCAAAATCCTTTGCACAAGGGACAAGTTGCCTGATGGGATAACCACTCGTCAGCAGAGACCCTATTTTGAATAGTGGAAGTTTCCGCCAACTTTTTAGTTGATTGGTTGGAAAACATAAACCAAGGGACCAATGAACATATTTCATGAATCTGTGGAAGTAGATAATTATATGAATTTATGCTAACATATGTGTTAAAAAGATAGAAATCACTGAGATGAAAATTTGTTTCTTCATTTATTTAATGGGAGCTTTGTTAAAGGTTAGTATATAGGTAGGTGATTATGAGAATGAATTGAGAAAATGTAGAAGGCTCTGTTAAGTCATTCGCTCAGCTTTTGAAATCTAAGGATCAGCAGTCTCTGTTCCGAGACAAATAAATTGGACTTCCTCAATAAGAATTAAGAATGCTAGCCACTGAACCGCGTTTGGTAGTAGAATAATAATTTCAAAACATAATACTGCGCGTGAACTTACTTCAGATGAAATGAAATTTGTATCTCAATTGCGTCATGTTTGTGTTGATTTCAATACATATATTTATTTTGGCAGTCTATACACAAACTTATTAAAATGAGTTGTTAAAATATTATAACATTCACAATATAAATATAAAATATATAAAATACGTTATGTTATGTTTTGGTGCTCTTTTTATCGTATTACGATATTACATTCTTGGCATCTTCATATTAGAAACGACATGTTTCGATGTACTAAGATATCATCTTCAGGTTATCAATTCTATTAATTTTATAAACTATTATATACTAAGCAACAATAAACAACGAAACATTAACACCAAATCAATTATGAAGATGGATGGATTCACAAACGCATAAAATCAATAAATGCAACGCAGCTTAGTAGGAGAATAGAAAATTACGATTATTTCAGCGGTTTGTTATCAGACTTTCTTACCTTCAATGGCCACGACTGACTCAGGATAACTTCGAAGGACATGGATTCCTATTCAAAAGTTGTTCTCTCTGAGTCCCTCTATACGCTCCTTCAGTTTGATCCTAAACTTTTGAATCACCCTGTAGATTAACGTACGCAACAGTACAGTCGCAAATTCTTGTCATTACCATACGAGGAGGCCACGTCTCTGTAAAACCACGGCCCTTTCTTCTGTTCCGAAGATGATACGTGACTGGAACAGTGGTAGAATGCTAATGAGAGAGGAAAACGGAATGATTAACAAAAATAAACCTGTCACAGGGCTATTTTCCCTGTCCCACATGAACCGTCCGGAGAACGAACTCAGGTTCCTGAAAGCTTGCGAATAACCACCCATATATATATATAAAAATTTCACAAAGCGTTTATCCACATCCATGATGTTGCTCAATGATTACCATCTACCCTCTGTTCTTTGTTTCATTTAATAATAATTTATTAATCATCTTGTAAAAGGGATATAACATGAAATGAAATAATGAGTGAGAATCTAGGACTGGGTTCAACTGCAACCTGTTATGAACACGATAACTGGTTGTAAATTATTTTATTTAAAAGTGAAAGTAAAGCTTTCTCACTACACGCCATATAGGTCGCTTGGGGGGAGAGGTAGTATAGCTGCTACTGTTTCTTGAACTCGGCACCAGATGGGGTGAGTGGTTGGCGTTCACGCCCCGGCCACGCTTAACCCCCGGAAAAGAACGCTGGTACCTATTGTAACTTCTAGATAATGTGTCTTCCTGTCTAGGTATGGCTCGTACATTATTTTGTTATCCTATTCGTTAATAATTTAGTAATGCTTTTGGAAGCGTTTCTTTTGTCATTCCCAAAACGTGTTAATTCCAGATTTTAGTTTGTTTTTCTATTCTCGTGGTTCAATTAAATTTTTAAATTCTGAACGTACCTTTGTCCTTTGTTTCTGTTGTAGGAGATATATCTAGCTACTGGAAATAGGAAATTTATTTCAGGAAGTTCTATTTTAATTTTGTCTGATCGATATTTGCTAGCATAGGTCGACATGGACACTGGTTTATTGTCTAAAAATTTAATTGTGTGCCTTAAAAAAATTTTTGTCTCTGTTTTTCTCGTGTTCCGCGCATTCCCCGAAATGTATTTCGTTCAATATTTATGCCTTCCCTCAGGCATTATAATACATTAAACATTAAATATTTAAACAGCGATACCTGTTCAATTATTTTATCATCTATCACTATTTTATATCTTATGTGGGTTTTTCTCTTTAAATGTCATGGTTTTTGTTTTCGTGGTTGAAATTCTTTTGTTGAAGCCATTCGCTAATTTTAAAGTCCTTTAACTGTTCTTTGCAGCTCGCCCCTGATTCATTAAAAACAGCCTGATCGTCTGCAAATATAATTTCATTTATAGCCATATTATAAGATGATAAAGGTGCGTCATATTGTGAAAATATATATTTAATTAATTAATCTTGTCCGTCTAATCACAATTTAAAATTTAAAATTAAGATAGTTAAAATACCATGTGATTCGATTTACATTTGGAACATCAAATGTTCCAAATGTAAATCGAATGTTTCGAATGTAAATCGAATGTTCCAAATGTAAATCGAATGTTTCGAATGTAAATCGAATGTTTCGATAAGGAGCATCACATGGTATTTTAACTAGCTTAATTTTAAATTTTAAATTGTGATTAGACGGACAAGATTAATTAATTAAATATAGCCATGTTAGTTTAAAATCTTTAATTAAACCATCTTGTCTTTGTCTTATGACTTCGTCAATGAATATATAAATAATATTGAGGTCATATCACATCTTTTTTTTAATCCTTGATTAATATGTCTTTCCTTGTTGCTGACCGATGTTCGTTTGTCAATTATGTTCTTGTTTTAATATACAGGCTTTGAATGATCTTTGCTTTGTTCTCCGTTGTGTTCCACAGCTAGTTAAGGTACTACATCAAAAACCTTCCCGTAGTCTGTAAACTATATATACTTTAGCAGATTGAATTATCTCCGTTTTTAAATGAGTTTCTCCATTATAAATATGCATTCAGAGCATGGGCGTTCTTTACGAAATCAACATTGTTTTCATATGCAGCGACATGAAGAATATGACAAAATTGAATTAAAATTTTTGTATCCCCTAAATTTAATTTAATTTTGTGTCATGGTTTTACATACAATGAAACTGAAAATTGTTAACGTATAGTTTAAATAATTTTTAATATCTGTTTTAGACGAACTTATATCTAGTGTTTAACAACATTAGAGTAATACGGAAAAAAAAATTGCCTGAAGATGGGTTTATAAGGCGAAACATGTCTTTGCATATCAATTAAATGAAGACCTAAAGTGAAATACTTGTGCAATTAATGATGATGGTGATGATAATAATAATAATAATAATAATAATGTATTTAATAAATTTTACAGAACGTCGCTCTTGCATAGTTCTATAAGAACTACATTTTATTACATTGCTTCACGAACCAAATACGCTAACTAACTAACTAACTAGATGGCTTACCGAACCCGAAGGTTCATCACCGAATTAACCAAAGCCCTCCACCGGACCCTGTCCTGGCCAACAAAATTCAGTCTCCTTCGACTCCTATCTCCCATAGATCCCGCCTGAGATTATCCTCCCATCTACGTCTATTTCTCCCCAGAGGTCTCTTCCCCTCAGGCTTCCCAAATAGTGGACCCAACCAACCAGACGGCTTACGGAACCCGAAGGATCATCACCGAACTAACCAAAGCCCTCCACCGAACCCTGTCCTGGGCCAACAAAATCCAGTCTCCTTCAACTCCTATCTCCCATAGATCCCGCCTGAGATTATGCTCCCATCTACGTCTAGGTCTCCCCAGCGGTCTCTTCCCCTCAGGCTTCCCAAATAGTGGACCCAACCAACCAGATGGCTTACTGAACCCGAAGGTTCATCACCGAATTAACCAAAGCCCTCCACCAGACCCTGTCCTGGGCCAACAAAATCCAGTTTCCTTCAACTCCTATCTCCCATAGATCCCGCCTGAGATTATCCTCCCATCTACGTCTAGGTCTCCCCAGCGGTCTCTTCCCTTCAGGTTTCCCAACCAGTACCCGTACGCTACTGGATATATATTCCCCTGTTCATCACTAATTTTTTTCAAAAAATAAAATCCATGAAAAGTATTTTAGATCTCATTGTCTTGTTCTAGAATGTGACCACAGTCTACATAAGAATACCTATCAAGTCGTCGTGTATGGGGAAGTGTTTAAACAGTTACCATTCCTCTCTCTCTCTCTCTCCTGAGGCCCTGGGGAATGCCGTGGCTGAATTTACTAACAAACAGAACGTCACCCTTCACTTTTTGAGAATTCCAAACTGTCCAGCTTGGTCTCATGTTAACTCAATTAATAAAATCATACTTTCACAAGTTCTTGTGTAAATCCTTTTAAGCACCATCCCATCTTTTCATCTTTCACGCCCCGAGGGCTCTCGAAATCACGTGACCTCCAGCACACGACTGAGTATCGTTTATAACGCGGTGAGGACCGAACTATTCTCTTTAAAGAGATGTGATTGCTGATGTGTAAAATTCTGTAGTGGTTACGAATAGGGAAGGCTTACAGTGGTTTTGTAAGAAGTGGATAGCCTGTTCATTAGCTCTAAGTACAGGGCAGAGCGTACCGAAACCTAGAGGAAGTTTACAGGCCAACAGAATTCATACTAGACTTTCTTGTGGGAAAATAGAAAATTTGCTAAATCGCCATTTTATATGCGTGTTTTTTTTCAACCTTTGAACTTTCGAACCAATTTTTACAAAAGCTGATATCAACAAATGTCAACGGCGAATGCAGTCATTTTCTTTGTAGAATGTAATACAACGAGATGGTGCCTCGTAAAATACATAAAAGGCTTTAGGTTTAATTCGGAGTTCAGTGTATCATCGGTTATTATATTTCTTTCTTTTATCAAAAGCATTTTCAATGCACCTTTTTACAGCATTTGAGATACTATGTTTAAAATTATTACAGGAAACATCCATTATAAAATGTTCATTCAAGTTGGAGATAACTTTTCTTGCTATCACTTACGGCGATTTTGAAATTCATATCATGATGGTAATTCCATCAAGTTTAACCTCACTTATCCTGATACGAATTGTTTCTAACCTCACACCCTTTCCAGTAATGGTTTTCATAGTACGAATCGTTTCAGTCCCTTGAACGAGATGGGTGTGAGATGATATTGTTGCGTCATATTCTGATGATTATAATTGTTTATTTTAACCGTCTAATCATAATAAAATATTTTATTAAATATTAAAGTATTAAAATATTATTACTATAATTAACATTTAATATTTAAAATATATTTTAAATATTAAATGTTAATTATAGTAATAATATTTTAATACTTTAATATTTAATAAAATATTTTATTAAATATTAAAGTATTAAAATATTATTACTATAATTAACATTTAATATTTAAAATATATTTTAAATATTAAATGTTAATTATAGTAATAATATTTTAATACTTTAATATTTAATAAAATATTTTATTAAATATTAAAGTATTAAAATATTATTACTATAATTAACATTTAATATTTAAAATATATTTTAAATATTAAATGTTAATTATAGTAATAATATTTTAATACTTTAATATTTAATAAAATATTTTATTAAATATTAAAGTATTAAAATATTATTACTATAATTAACATTTAATATTTAAAATATATTTTAAATATTAAATGTTAATTATAGTAATAATATTTTAATACTTTAATATTTAATAAAATATTTTATTGTGATGAGATGGGTGTGCTTAAGATGAATCTGTTCAGATGCTGAGTGTGTCCTTTGTCGTGAATCTAACACAGAATTTTTTGTAAGAAGATTATCATATTTATTTGGTAAAATTTTTTGTTCCTAGCCCCACTTTAATATCTTTATATATACCAAATACCTCACGAGTTTTCGTAAAGTTAAAATTTCCGCCTTTGAAATCGAAATCATCGATCACGTTTCAATGAATGCTTGTCTAATTTGTTCTCCGTTGCTCCGTTCTGGTGTCAGAATTGCGATCTGTGCTTCTAAAGACCGTCTTCTTAGTCATCCGTCTCACTTTTAGTAAGTTTCTCTGAAGTTTCCTTCCGTGAAGTTGAGAAACCTGCTAACTCATCGGACTCCATATTTCTTTTTTCAGAAACTATGTTACTAACAGAACATGAGTGGGAACACCGTACTTAAATTATCTTCTGTGTCTCTCCGCCATCGCTGCATTGACGTTCTGATTCTGGTTTTATGGAATTGCAATCAATGTAAGTTACTTCACGATTTTGTCTATAGATCACTTTTCCATATAAATCTGAATCAGACATAACGTAGTCCAAGTACAGGCTGATATTTATGATTTATAAATTTTAATTCAAGCTTCCCGATTTAAATCCTACTAAATTACCCTCTTGCTGTTGGAAGCCATCAGATTACTGGTATTATCGTTATGAATTATCATTTTGAAGATTTCTGTCTTCTGGGTCGTTGCGCTGTGTAGTCTGGTCGATGTTAACCAACGTTTCGGAGGTCATACTGCCTCCGTCATCAGAGTATGAAGATTTCCGTCTTCTGGGTTGTTGCGCTCTGTAGTCTGGTCGATGTTTACTAACATTTCAGAGGTCATACTGCCTCCATCATCAGGGCGATGAAGATTTCTGTCTTCTGGGTTGATGCGCTGTGTAGTCTGGTCGATGTTTAC
>NW_019060605.1:257561-273873 GCF_000696155.1 Zootermopsis nevadensis | reverse complement strand
AGCGAGACGTCGTGTTTGAACTATCGATCTCTCGTTTACTTACTGTGCTCTCTGCTTACGCCGAGTAATCGCTCCCTCGTTTTAAAAGTTAGGTTATGTTTTATTAACAACGTTTAATATTCCACTTGCCATATTTTATATCTCTGTCTTATACACTGACTAATTTTAATGCCTGCGTGTGCGTTATAATTACACGTGAATATTTAAATACAAATATCTGTTAACGATAGTGTATTTTTATGTTTACAGTGGATCTTTCTTCTCATTTACATTGCCTGATTTTAATTTCTCACAAGAAAACGTACAAATTGTGGGTTGATAAAAAAACACTGAGGCAGAATATTAACATTCTGCTAGATTTTTTATCATTCCAAGAATAAAATTGTTATCTTACCATTTGACTTAATATTGTGTATGATCGTGTGTTTATCATGGCGGATAACTGACTATTTTTGAGCCCAAAATCATTAAAGTAATTGGAAACTAATCCTCTACCCTAGATCTTTCAATTGTTTGTCTTGTGTATTCGCTTTCCTGTTTACAATAATATGAAACCAGTCATAATCCTCTACCCTAGATCTTTCAATTGCTTTGCCTTGTGTATTCGCTTTCCTATTTACAATAATATGAAACCAGTCTTTAATTCGTAGTTCATACTTACTCAAATAACAAGCCTATTATAATGTTATAAAGCAAAGGCTAATGGCAGAGAGAGAATGATTAGTGTTATATACTAACATTTGTGTAGGAACAGGATGTTATTTTCACAGAATAAAAATACACGAAGAATGAAATATGTGTGTCGGGAAAAATACATTTTCAGAATTTATTGCCATCAATGAAGAAAAAATCTGTAAATAACCCATAATACCTACTTTTCTGTTGCAATAATTTGTAGTTGTACAATTCTCGCTCTATTAATGTAAAATTAATAATCTGTCGATATAATTCAATATAGTGTGTATAAAAGACTGAATAATAGTCCGCCATCTACAGTAAGACATAAAAATTAAGATTTTTGAGAGTAAATATCTACAAACAACAATAATAATAACTACATGATAAAATTAATTTGATGGTGTAGTGGTTATAATTTCTGTTTCGTGCTTTGGATCCACGGTTTAAATACGGGTTTATAAAATTCTATACTAATTGAGGTTACGAGGTATACTGATTTTCCTCGGCCATCGAAGAAAGCTAGGGTTGCTAATTTCGTGTCCTTTTATCAACACTCGTGAAAAAAACATTAGAACGGATAAATCGATTTCGATTAAATTTAATATTGGAGAATTTTACTAAAAAAATGGGTTACTTTCATTTATATGGGAAAAGTTCAACAAATACTTTACATTATATCACAGAAATATTTTTGAACGCATTTTACATTTAGACAAAGGGTTCTATTACTTCAGCAAAATATAGCAATAAGAAAAACATAACAAAAGAATGTCTAGATTGAGTGTGGGCTACTTTGAAGTCAGATTTGTTTTAATCTGTTAATTATGAACTCCATTACTCTAAGGAATTTGAAGCAAAAACTAAACAACTTATCTGTCCAAAGTCCTCTTTCAAGATGTTAGTACCAGAGCTAAGATTCCTGTGACAAGGCGGACAGAGCGTGAGGATTGTTACTTAGTTCCATCTAGTGTCGAGGTTAACATTTTCCGTGATACAAGAAAGATACATCACATTTAGTCGTGTGTTCCTTTGGTATGTGAAATTATCGGAGAAACGAAATGTATCCTACAATATCGTGACATTTTGTCTCTTCAAGCACACATATTTAACCATTCGCTAATTCTGTATTTGCTCACAGAGTATATTTATTTTTTATCACATGATTCCAAAAGTAAACATCTATTATTTCTGATATATAAAGTGAAGCTTTTGTGGCGACTGAAGTTGACGAAAGTCTCTAGGGTTACAAGCCGAGTCAGATGGCTGAATGGCGAATAAACCTTGTCTTCTGCAAACGTTTCGAGAGCAATCTCTGTTCCCATCCTCAGGGCTGGTGTAACCCGAGAGTCTTTCATCAGCTATTATTTCTTTAATTACTAATCAGGTAATATTCTTGAAAGAATAAGTTATATTTTTTTGATATAAAACTGAGTTTTAAATAAGTTTATTATTTATATGAAGTTTGGACTTCAGTGGTTTTAAATTACCATCTGGAGCCTTTCGAGAAGTGAATTAATGTAAATAAAATTATTATGAAAAACCTTATCAAAAAATATTTGATTAATATATTATTATGGGAGTGGATAATAACGTGTGGAGTCTACAGTTTTAACCGTGTATCTACATTTAATATCTTGCTGACAACTGCCCACTTAAACAAAATATCCTCCAATTCTCCAAAACTTCCCTTTTAACTGAGAACGAATATCCCTTGATAGAGGCTACATGCTACTATACCGAGCTGTAATTAGGCTCATAATAAATGGGACTCTGACCGCCACACCACTGGTCAGGTTTCTACGTATTAAGAAAGTACCTAATTGACAGGCCTAAGTGAGAATCAGATCACAGAGAACCACTACTTTGAAGATTAAATTCTTGGGATTTACAGCGAATCTCGTAGAAGCAAGGACCTCTGAAACGTCGATAAACTTCTACCAGACTACAAGAGCTACAAACCAGAAGACAGTCATCTTCAGAGTCATAGTAGTGAAAACCTAAAATCCTACAGGTTAGGGGAGTGTGTTACCAAAAACTAATCATTAACTTGGAATTTGAAATTACAAACCGGAAAAAACAATCTTAATTTTGACATTTACAGGAAACTGACTACCTCATACCATCACGAACCGTTGCCTTTCAATTGAATACAAAAACGACGTATACATTATTTAGTAAAAATTACGAATTCATATTTTATATCACAAGAAATAAATACAACGATAGACAAATTATGGAATGAATGTTCATAAAACCAATTACCCTCCAGTAACATCAAAGACGCATTATTTTTAAGTAAAAACAACAAGAAATATCAAAAATGGCCACGTAGATCATCAACGAGGAAAATAACTTACGTCTATCTAACACACACGCGTTATTTGAAAATTCTGAATTGTTAATGAAAATTAAGTCAGTTATCTTACTTAAACATCTGTAGTTTATAACTATACAATTCATGTGGTCTTAATGACTTAAATGCTGAATTCTTGATGAAAATAAATTAATTATGTTAGACAAATTTAGATACAAGTATACAAGTTATGTGATCTGAATGTCTTCTTTAAGTAATGGGAATTAACACTGACACACGTCAGAAGTTCGAAACTCTGTGGTAGCATAAGGTCATAGGATTGAATCTTAGTGAAGTCAATTGTATTCTCTCATGCAGCCGTCATGTTGTGTCAGTACTGGAAAAAAAATTACACTAAAGCTTGTATTTTCCGTAAATATATAACGATACATAATTATATATTCCTATTTCAATGGGTCTAGTTTCGTTTCCACGTCACAATTTTGTTCGTCACGTCTGTAATGGTTAAAGTAAACACGGACACACTTTTCCAAGTATTTCGGTTTATCCCTGCTTCATATTAATTAATTCATCATTTGGGTGGGGGGGGGTAAAATGGACCTATTAACTGCCCGGATCCTTAGAAACGGTACTCGGACCCCATCGTGACAATATTAAAAAGCAGAAAAGCTGTCATCTTTACCGACCGAGGTTTTATAACTCCGCTCGGTCTTTCTGTGTTGAACATCGGGATAGGACCTTCAAACATGACCACATCGAATATTATTATTATTTAGTGTTCTGTCTGACGACAGGTCCATATGAACAGGATCCTTCCATCCTTTTCTCGGACTGGGACCTGTTCATATACGTTCTTGGCAGATGATCCAGAAGTGGTTTGCCATTGCCTTCTTCTGTGTGTGAATGGAGTAATTGTTGGGATGCCACGGAGAAACCGGGGAAGCCCCCGGAGGAAAACTACGTGTTGCCTAGACCACGGCCTTGCCCAACACAAGTTATAAATTCGGGCACCGCCGGGAATCGAACCCGAGACCCCAGGATTACGTCATTTCCAAATGCGTTTTTAGCATCTTGGTATTCTTAATGCCACGGATAGCGGTT
Source organism: Zootermopsis nevadensis (assembly GCF_000696155.1). Next base: position 269,780 of record NW_019060605.1, on the reverse strand, counting down.
TGTCAAACGTGCTGCATCGCCCCCAACTCCATCTGGAAGCCGTCACAAGAAACTATTTTTCCCAAATGACATTTTATTGTAACTATGCAAAATTTCCCTCTTTAACCTCAATACTAAACGTGATATGGACAAACTGACCAGTACAGGACCATGAAAATTCGGAGACCAACGTGTAACTTAAGATATGTCTGAGAATATGAGAATAATATGAATTTCTGTGGAGCTAAAGTTGGTGACCAAAAGCTGGTTTTGTTACTGAAGCATCGATTTTACCAGGCAGTCAGTTCATAACATTATAGAGAGTAAAATACAAGGTAAATACAAATTTAAGTTTGACCAATCACGGAAACTGCTAACAGTTTGTCCAACTTACACACTTTTATGTGTTAACTGTTGTTCCAAAGATACTTTCTTCGTAAGATGCTGTATGAATTTATTTCATGAAAATTTTATACCAATCCATTTCGAACTTATTGAATCATTAATTCATGCATCGTCGTTAAATAATCGTATAATTCTACTACTTATCTTTTTATATACGAGGATAAATGAAGTTTGAACCTCACTGTATTTCAGGTTCTTTCCTAGGACTAACGTAAGGTAAATTTGATTCGCTGTTTTTTTTCCTTTACGTGTCTATTTGACGGAAAGTTTAGCAGTGGATGGAATAGGCACTATGTACGAGGTGCGATCGGAAAGTTTCTAGACTGCGCCTATAAAAACCCGTATACTTATCTCAGGTATTAAATTCATCCATCACCCTCGAAGTAGTTCCCCTGGGAGTGAACACAACGATCCCAGCGCCGCTGCCAAGCCTGGAAGCATCCCTGGAAATCTTTCTTTGTCAGCCTGTCAAGCACCATCTGCGATTCTGCCTGAATCTCTTCTATCGTCTCAAATCTCCATCCCTTTAGCTGAATTTTCATCTTTCGGAAGAGGAAGAAGTCACACGGAGCTTAAAAAGGAAGTTGGGGTCGGTTCTTGCAAGATCTTTGAGCTCCTGACAAACGAGAAGTCGATCATCATCGACAGAGGTTCGGTCATTTTTAAAACGTGAATGCCACACAAACGTTTGTGCACGACCCATTGCGGACTCCCCAAATGCTTGCTTTAGGATTTCATAGGTTTCCGTAGCCGTTTTGGCGAGTCTTTGGCAAAATTTGATGCACACGCGCCATTCCGAAATCGCAGGAGGGTCGGTGTAATGCACTACCAAAACGCCTGTAACTAAGAAACAAATGCTAATTCGATGATGCCGGCTGGCACACTGATTCACTATGAATGTAGGCCGCACCCCCTAGCGGCAGAAGCTCGTACTACATCCGGTTCGCCCTGTATTGAAACTTTCCGATCGCACCTCGTACGACTAATATTCTCATATTTAAATTCAAAACAGCTCTTTGTAATTCCTACTTGCGCGCGAGAGAGTCTATCCTTGGGGAAGGTTGGATTAAATCACCATAGGGGCAGTGGCCATTTTGTGCTCGGTTCTGTTTGCCCTTTGATGTTTAAGCTAAGGGTACTTTGTGATCATCAAGCAGTTTCTATGATGCGATGCTTACAATAACACGTACGTTGTGCTGAGAATATGATGGGGGGACATTTTAAGAACATTAATACACTTAGAAGCCAGTATACATAACCGTGTGGTCGTTTGTAGAGACGTAATTTTATTACGATCTAAAGCCTTAGGTTATATGTATGTATTTTTGTACAGAGCCTGTGACTCGAAAAAAGTTTTCATGTTTATTCTGTTAATTTTACAGCCGGCTGGACATGATTATTTACTTTCTAAAACGTACTTAAAAGTGTGTTTAATGTTTAAAAATGTAAACTGCGATGTCGTTATTATAAATTAAAATAACCTTGAAGAAGTTCAAAATGTTTTATCGGGAATTAAAATTTCGCTTATAAATCCGATTACATAAATTCTTAACAAATTTAAAGGAGCAGCGTCTTTAATTGATGAAGTGAATTATGACTTTTTGGCTTTTGATTAAAGTCGTTAGAAGCTTTTCGGAGGAAAGGATTTGCTCCATTTTCAGGCTTAAAATTTAAGATAGACATGTTCATTTTTCTGAGAACTTCAAAGCTGATTTATTTAAAGAAAAAATTTATATTAATTTCTTACATAATAGCGTCTGACAAGAATCAAGAGAATTTCACACAACATAGCTAAATGAAGTACATATTAAATATTGTGAATAACGGGCATTTATATATATATATATATTTTATAAATAAGTAAGGATAAGATATATGATTAAACAGGGACAAAAATTTATTTTTAAATTAAGACTGAACGAAACGTATAAAAATACGGACAAACAAATATTCAAAAAATTAAAGTATAAATATAATCGCTAAATCTGCCTTATAGATAACTACGTACTGGATATTTTAACTTCAAGAATATCTTCGGCAAAGTATGGGTAAATATCAGTTTAATTTTCCTCAGAATAAATAGCGAATGGAAGGTCCGGAGATAGGGATTAGCTCTATCTAGTGGGCCCAACTGTGTAGGAACCTGAAGACGGAGATAGAGTCCCATCTCCGAAACGTCGTTTTTTTTACGTTTTATATTTACTAGACGATGGAAGGTCCGGAGATAGGGATTAGCTCTATCTAGTGGGCCCAACTGTGTAGGAACCTGAAAACGGAGATAGAGTCCCATCTCCGAAACGTCGTTTTTTTTACGTTTTATATTTACTAGACGATGGATAATATCCAAGAAAATTTTTACTCAATTAGCGATAATATTTTAGTATCATTAACAAAGATGAAAGTTATGTTGGCGTTTTTAAATAATATATACATTTATTTGTGTTTTAGAATTTAAAAGCTTTTAAGTGGCGTATGAATATGAATTAACAACCCTTGATTTACGAACGTACTTTGTTCAATAAAAATAGTTCTTAAGGTGAAAATTTATGAATCGTAAATAGAATTACTATTAATTTCGAAGTAAAAACCTCTTTGGTTCCCGACTCCCAAAAATATGACCCAGTATTTTCGCACATATGTTACATTACTATATAATGAAAAAGGTAAGAGCAGTATTACTTTTCATTATATATATTACCTATTTAACCCTCTAAAGCACCTAGTGAATTGTTAAATTAAAAATTTACATTGTATTGCAATTACAGTATGATAATAAAAACTTACGTATTCCTCCGCGTTCGTTATTATACGTTCTTTGCACGAAGTAATAACGAAAACGCATTACAGGCTGTTCGTGTCTGTCAGTCCGTCCGTCCAGTCGATTCAACTCGAAAATCACTGGACAGATTTGGATGAAATTTGATACGAAACTTGTGCTGTCCCGCATAACCTCAAAACCTTGCCGTCGAATATCCTACGAGCGGTGACAACAAAATGGCGTATGAGGAAATTTGTGAGGTGGACATTGAGGTGCTGCGATCTGTGTGGCTAAAGTGGGAACTATAGAAGAAGGCGGAAATTCTTAAATCGGAATCGAGGGTTTGATGGATTCTTTAACTGTTCGTAAGGGTGAAAATAATACATAGATTTTAAAACTTGTTTTGGAAAGTGAGATTTTAGAAAAGAATAAAATATATTTTGTGGATTTAAATAATTACTTTATAGCGACGTAAAATAAATTATAAACATTTATAAGAAAGGTAATATCTTTTAAGTTTTTATGAGTTTATTAGCAACGGACTTTATTTCAGAAGTGTTTTAATCCTCAGAACTTATCTGTTATAAAGTGTCTCAGGTATGCTTTGTGGATTTTCTTAATATGTGATGGCAACGTGTAGAAATAGACTGTATTTTCAAATCAGTGAAAATAATATTTTCGTCAAAAACATCTAAAATACACGATATTACCACCCGAAACATTTCTGTTCTTGCTAATTACAGCTTGGACGTACAAGGCAACGTATAAATATAAGTTTCCAGAATTATAATATTCGGTTTATAAAGAGTAGGAATATAATAAAATAGAGTAATGAAATTCTCATATTTTCCCCATATTTTACGGTTGAATCGGTTTATTTCTTTCATTTCACTAAATGCATTTTATACAAGTTTTTTTTGTACTCCACTTAATATTTACGTGAAAACCTTGTTATTGAATTAAACTGTCTTTTCATTTTTATTACTTTCAGAGTGTTCTTTTACCTTTTTTTTCTGTTGCGACGAATTAATTAAAATGGAGTATATAATTTCTTTTACGTCTACCCCATACATTTAAGAATTTGATAATACATTTTTAAACTAGCAATAATGTGGTGTGAATATTTTGCTTTTAAAAATGGTAAAAGGTCATGCTTTCCTTTCATCTCAACTTTTAGGTCATTGAACGCAGAGTTGAATGGATAACACATTAATTTTCGTGTTTCTGCCTTTAATCGATCACATGTCAACAGACGATTAAACCTTGTCGTAGGTGGATGTCTGTAAACCGATACCATACATTCACATTCAATTTTAAAAATGTCAGAAAAGTTACTTTTTTTACATTAAGTCACGGAATATTGAATGGAGTGTCCTGACTAAGCGATATATTGGTAATGACAAACACAAGCTATAAATTTCTTAGAACAATATTCTTGGATTATTTTATATTCTTTCCTACAGCACGCTCACAAACACATATATAACTCTCTTAACATTTATTATCTTTGACTACGTTTATGGTATTTCTAGTATTTATCGAAACGTCTTTATAAATTATATAAAAGCTAATTTTTATTAACCATGACATAAAGTTTCCGGTGATAAAATTTTTTTACACATTTCTGTTCCTTCTTAATTCTATCGTATGATTTCCATTTAACAGAGAAAAGAAATTTTGGCGAAAATTTAACAAACTAAGATTCTACGATTCTTAGATTAAAATTCGAACTGACAATTAAATATCATAATCATAGACGCAATGCTGTCACTTTGATGGTAGAAAATATTACAGAACCAATTCTTAAGGAAGATATTTTAAGCTAGGAATAATTATGTAGCAAGAGACGAGAATGTTTCATAATAAATATCTTCATTATATGTATACTTGATCAAATATTATAAGAATAATTTAATCTACGAGGTCAAATCAGATGTGGATAAACCAATGTACATATATTGACATACCTACATTATAGGATAATATAATAATATCTTGAATATACTCTACTTTCTTTAAAATGCTTCATTTTATATTATTAGTTAATAAATAACTTGTTATTAAATCCACAGAACAAAGTTCTTCGACTGAAGTTGATAGTCTCTTAGATGGTTACGAAATTACCAGCGTTCTATAGTACCCGAAGGTTCATTACCGTGTTGACAAGAGCCCGACATCGGTACCTGTCCTAAATGAATCCAATCTACAACCTTGAACTTTATTACCGAAGCAACCTTTTTAATATTATCATCCCACCGAATCGTTTCTTCCTTTCAGGTTTTACAACAAAATTATATTACGTCTTTCTCATTGCCAGGTGCGTACTACATGAGATTACGTAAATGATAAAAATAATAATTATGATAATTAGTTATTTGGTTTTGTGTATAATTTCCAGTAGGTACCGACCACGTTACATATTCCATACATAACCTCAGGTATTTGCACCGTCTTCATTATTGTGTTAAAACACAGAGATTTACAAATTATGTTAAAATTTCTAATAATATGTTTTAAGAAGTGTAATCTACGCGGTAATAATATAATTCTTACGGCATTTCGGACATAATTAAAAATTTTGAACGCGCGCGATGTGTGACGTAATCAAAGTAGAAAAAATGGCGACACGGTTTTGGAAAGCTAATAGCTTGGTGCGGTTTCTGCATATAAAACCAATGACGGCTGTCGATTTCGAAGACGTTCTGGTGTGAACCCAACTTCCAGGCGTAAATATTATACATAGAATGGTTGTTTCAAGAGTGAGTTTGTAAGCATCCAGCCGGGAACTCGTCATTCGTCATCCGATGGTGTAAAAACTTACCAGGAAGCTTCCTCAAGTCTTAGGGCCAACGAGACGGATAGACAGAGGTCGACCAGTATTATGGATGTTCTTCAATCTTTGGTTACACGGGACGAACCTCAGGCCTTGATATGAGGTACTGAAAGTGATCAGATTTTGTCGATACACAGCTGAAATCGATCTTATAAACTGTCGATAGTATTTCTAGACCGGAATACTTCAGTGACCTGTGACCTTTGCCTGTTTCTTCTGCTGTAGGGCATACTAACCTATTGTGATTATTTTCGTAGTGTATATAAAAGTTATAGAGATAAAATTGCACGTGAGTAGCTCCAATTATTTATCCATCTATCAGACTACACGGCGCAAAAACCCGGAAGACGGCAATTTTCAGACTCGCCCCCGTGAAAACCTCAAATACTCCAATTATACAAGTCGTTTATAGCAGGAGTTCTGGTAAATGGACAACAGGAATCAGGTTCTTGAATCCTATGACACAATTTAGTGAGACTGTTGGTTTGTATATGGATGATCACTAACGAAATGTAGAAGTGAATTTCATAAATTTTAAAAAAAGTTAAGTTTAAAACGTGAAAATATCTGTGGGCTTCGTGAAGGACGATAAGTGGTTTAAAAACTGTGGGAATTATAAGTTTTGTGCGTGCGTTCGAGTGTGGAAAACGTTGAATGTGAAGAAAATCCCTCATCGTATAGTGAAGTATAAAATGTGATTTTTAAAAAAAAGATAAATGGTGAATTCTGCAACGAAATTTTGATTATCGTTGATGATACTTCAAACATGGACATCATCTCCATCTAAGAAGAATTGGAACAACTTCGCTATGTAGAGGAGATAAAATTACATTTTTGAGGTGAGTGTTACAAAATTCTATCGACGTTTCTATTTTTTATGGAATCGACAATACACTGCGAGCTACTAATTACCCTGCAAGTCATTGGAGGTCGAAATTATTAAAATAAAAAAAAATATTTAATTTGCATTCAACTGTTTTTACAACTCTTGTCTTCAAGTGAAATTCTGTTACTTTTTAAATCAAGCTTATTTACGAATAAACAAAATTACACACGGGTCTGAAAAGAAAGGCCACTTTATCTCTTTGGTATTTTAACGACGTTCTATCATTTCACTTGCTGTTCGTAGTCAAATTGAAAACGAACGACTGAGTTCTGCTATAAATCGTCATACGCGTGGCTGTGACCTTGAAACTCTATGCCTGTGTATGTGACGTAGGATGAATTGGTGCTTAAAATATTTGATTCCCATAGGTGCATAAATAGTGGTTCAATATCTGAGAAATTTATCGAAACGTCACTCCGAATAACGTAGGATAACCGGAAATAATCTGATGTAGATTCACAAATTATGTCATCACTTAAATTTCAGTAGTTTCTTTGCATATTTTACATATATTATTTAGCTTATAATGGCACGGGAAGATAAATAAGGTTAATTCAACCGTCATGGCATATTTAAACTGTCATAATATTAATTTCGAAGGTCTGCAGTTATTTCTGTCAGGTTAATAACATTTATCCCGTTAAATGGTTTATATAACGTCGAATGAGGTCACCGTAAATTATCGATAATTATGGCGATAATCGACATTCGTTTCGAGAATCGACTTAGGGAATTTCGAGTTATAAGAACCCAGAAAGTCTGTTAGTATATATGATTTGTCAGTCAATATTTTATATTTTGAATATTTTCGGTTGAAAGCACACGTCAGTTAAAGGATTTTTTTTTTATTTCTTGAGCTAAAACTTTTAAATGCAGTGGGAATTTTTGTGTTTGAGTGAAAAATTTAACTTTTAAATAAATTGAGTTAAGAATTACGGACTCGATACTTGACACTCATAATTCGTGTAATTTAACAGATTAATGCAAAAATTCATTCGACATTAATTTCAAGTTGTCAATAAATAGTCTATAAATATAAAATAAAATCGTATCTGCTCCCATATGTTGACGTTTATGAATTTGGATTTAACAGCACGCGTATATCTAGATAATATAAAACTTTCTCTAAAATTTAAATACCTTTCTTTGGTGGCTTTGCCATAATCATTCCCTATCATGTCATTTATTATGAATATTTATTTTGCTTTAAAGGACATAAACCTATTGTGTGTCCATAGGGGAGATTCACTGAGTGTTAAAGTTTATAATACAATAAAAATTATAAGTGAACGGCGATGTTTATGAATATAAAACACAATAAACTGACTTAACGGAAACTCATTGCCTCTTTTCACAAGGTTAATTAAAATTTCTATAGCCAAAAGAGTGATGAATCGAACCCACAACTTCCAAACCTAATTCCATAACATCAATTTTAATATTTTCATCCAATCTATGCCTCGATCTATAAAATTGCCTCTTCCTTTAAAGTTTTCAGTAGAAATAATATGTGTATTTTTAATTTCCTTCCATGCGTGCTATAAAATCTGCCCATCGTATACTACTTCGTTTGATATTTGTAATAATATTTAGTGAGGAGGATAAATACATCTTTTTGTTATGTAGTTTTTTCTAGATTCCTATTACTCCACTCCTTCTAAATCAATTATCGTCAATGAGCCCTTTTGTTGAACACACTTAATCTGTGTTTTGACTTAAATTGAGAGACCAAGTTTCACTCCCATACAGAACAAGTGAAAGTAAACACTTACGTATTTTAATCTTTGAGCATACGTCTTTAAAGAGATTACAAAAATATTCTGAAGAGCATGGTAGCAAGATTTGTTTTCTTTTTAAGAAAATAATCTTCTTAAGTAAAAATATATGTAGTATAAATTTAATGAGGCCTCAGAATTTTTTATATGTACGGTACCTTAATATTTATTAACGTGTTCTCAATGCTTCTACATTTTATTTTACATTATCTACGTTTAATCTTGGGTCTTCAAAGAGTATCGTGCATTGAGGTTTTCCAATAGGTACTATAAAATTTTACATTTCCCAGACATGCGTTCTACATGCTGAAATTATCTCGTCCTCAATCATGTATTCACTGTAACAAGACTGTCTGAAGAGTACAGATTATTAAATTTCTCTGATATTTCTTTACACTGCCTTTTATACTATCAAACAGAGATATTCTTAAAAAGCTATTAATACACTAGATTAATCAAATCCACAAACTCTAAATCTTATTTCTCCAAGGTCCACTTTAATATTATAGTCGTAATTAAACAGGTCTTCCGAATCGTCTCTTCTCTTCAGGATTTCGAACTTAAAATTTTGTACGCATTTCTTATCTCGTCCATGTGCAATTTTTTTACTTATTTCATTTACCTTGATTTGAAAATGCTAATAATATTCGGTAAAGAGTACGAAATAAAAAGTTTCTCATTATGTAATTTCCTCTAACCTCCTGTCACTTTAAACCTATTAGGGCCTAATATTCAGTTGTACCAACATTCCTACCAATCAGGGTGTATTTTTCTTTGTCTATGATAATATTAAATGCCACGCCAAAGAAAATTACATGTTGCTAATTTTATATCTGTTTTCTTATAGGAGTTTCGTAAATTTAAAATCTTTCCAAAATTTCTAAAAAAAAGTACCCAGTCGATTTTTACTGTGTGATTCGGTTTCGTAGAGACACCGGACCCTCAGTTTACTTAAGGCCAAAATATCAGGTGTTAACTAATCGCTGCTTCTTCGTAAAATACAATTTTATTTTAAACCGTCTTCAATGTTACTTTGTAGGCAAAAACGGATTTTTTTAGTTCAATTCTCCGTCGTGATTCAGTTGGTGGCGTGTGTGTCTACATCTGTAATTACGGAGACCATAAAATATAATTTATGTGAAAGCTGGTTGTCAAATTGGCAATGACTCATTCTGAAAATGTTTTATGTAGTAATAATTTAATTTCGGTCATAACACGTGGATAAATCAACAGTTATTTTCGTCCTAGGATGGGTATAAAGGAATAAAATTCAAATGATATTTTGTTGCCTTCAGAATAATTACACATGTGGCGGTTAAAAAATAACATTACACTTGAGAACACCGAACCCGGGTTATGTGTAACGTAGGCTTACACGCAACCAATGTTTTTAAAAAGTTATTTCTCGTGAACAATACGATTAAAATGTTTCGAGCTACACAATTTTCCTGTCTGACTATTGAAATGTTAGGTTTCCTGGGTTGTCAAAAACGTGAAATATAAAAAATTGATTTATTGATATTTTATATAAGGACGTCGTCGTCCTCGATGGTTAGCGTGCTTGCTACTGGACCCAAGGTTCGCGGGTTCAAACTTGGCCGAAGTCGATGGATTTTTCTTCTACTCTAAAACGTCGTCTCCTTTACAGGAGGATGGCGACATATTATGAACCGGATCCTCCCATCCTTTTCTCGGACTGGGACATGTTCATATACGTTCTTGGCAGATGATCCAGAAGTGGTTTGCCATTGCCTTCTTCTGTGTGTGAACCCCAGGATTACAAGGTCAGCGTTCTAACCGCTAGACCCCCTCATCTTATTATTATTTAGTGTTCTGTCTGAGGACAGGTCCATATGACCAGGATCCTTCCATCCTTTTCTCGGACTGGGACCTGTTCATATACGTTCTTGGCGGATGATCCAGAAGTGGTTTGCCATTGCCTTCTTCTGTGTGTGAATGGGATGCCACGGAGAAACCGGGGAAGCCCCCGGAGGAAAACTCCGTGTTGCCTAGACCACGGCCTTGCCCAACACAAGTTATATATTCGGGCACCGCCGGGAATCGAACCCGGGACCCCAGGATTACAAGGGATGGATTTTTAATGGTGATAAAATTTCGTAGTACATTCGGAGGTGAAGTGAAGCTGACGGTCCTATGTCGTAGACCTTCTGCTTGTAAAAGAACCTTACAAACTTGAACGAGATGTTTCGCAAGCAAAATTCAGCGGCCATTTCTCATCCAAGTCTCCCCAGATTCACTACTAGATGGCTCTGGCAGTCAAATCAGTATTGAGTAGAAATTATGCAGAGGCAGAGAGCTCGTCACTCACTAATCAAAATGCACTTCAAGACTAAGTAACCTCTAAAAAAATAGGCGACAAAGACCCACACGGAGTTAGAGCCACAGGAAGAAGACGATATTTCTTATATACACACATTTTTCCCATCTATTTCGTTTGAGGAATTTGCGTAGTCTTCTAATATTAGCGTATGGTGTTTAGTGTTCATGTAATAAGCGACGTAGTTTACGAGTTATGTCTAGATGGTATTTGGTTTTGTCGCATTCCAATGTTGTTTGAAGGTGCCTGACAATCTGAAAGTCTTACTTTCTCTCTGTCGTTATTGGGTTTTATGTTAAGCACGACTTGGTACAATCCTGAGTGCTCCTTGGCCGGTAATAATGGCGGTGCCAGGTTTCCCCCATGTTTGTTCTCAGTTGCTTGAGGGTATTTTCGCGTCGGCCCCATCTGTTTCTGATGTAGTATAGTCCGGTATATTATGTTGCTGATAAACCCTTGCCTGGAGTCTTCCGGTATTAAGAAGTAACTCCATTCTTGTAAAAATGTTCACTAGCCGTCGAATTTCAGGGGGTGTAGCATTTATACTTTCCACACACTCAGTTCACTTTCGTTGACTCGATATACGAGGTGCGATCGGAAAGTTTCTAGACTGCGCCTATAAAAACCCGTACACTTATCTCAGGTATTAAATTCATTCATCACCCTCGAAGTAGTTCCCCTGGGAGTGAACACAACGATCCCAGCGCCGCTGCCAAGCCTGGAAGCATCCCTGGAAATCTTTCTTTGTCAGCCTGTCAAGCACCATCTGCGATTCTGCCTGAATCTCTTCTATCGTCTCAAATCTCCTCCCCTTTAGCTGAATTTTCATCTTTGAGAAGAGGAAACCTTAGAAAGGAAGTTGGGGTCGGTTCTTGCAAGATCTTTGAGCTCCTGACAAACGAGAAGTCGATTCTGCTTCTGGTCCTCAGACAGGAGCCTTGGCACAAACTTGGCCGAGATGCGTCGCATGTGGAGTTCTTCCTTTAGAATCAGCTGACAGGTCCCATAGCCTATCCCAACAATGTCGCACAAGTCGGTGATGGTACGACGTCGATCTTCGTAACAGTTTCGGGCGTTGTGCTCGAAGATGGTCGTCCAGAACGCTCGTCATCATCGACAGAGGTTCAGCCATTTTTAAAACGTGAATGCCACACAAAAGTTTGTGCACGACCCATTGCGGACTCCCCAAATGCTTGCTTGAGCATTTCATAGGTTTCCGTAGCCGTTTTGGCAAGTCTTTGGCAA
>NW_019060605.1:213510-226233 GCF_000696155.1 Zootermopsis nevadensis | reverse complement strand
AGATGGTGCTTGACAGGCTGGCAAAGAAAGATTTCCAGGGATGCTTCCAGGCTTGGCAGCGGCGCTGGGATCGTTGTGTTCACTCCCAGGGGAACTACTTCGAGGGTGATGGATGAATTTAATACCGGGTTTTTATAGGCGCAGTCTTGAAACTTTCCGATCGCACCTCGTATGCACCTGATAGACCTTGATATCGATATTATATGCATAGATATCGATATTATAATTCTCGGTATCGATATTTTAAATATAAACTCGTTGCAAAAGTAATCACTCTACGTATGTGAAGCATAGGGATATTTACAAATGATTTAATTTAAAGAGTTAAATTATATACGTCATTATTTATACATAGTATTCATTTTAGCGTGCAGCTGTTTCAAGTCATTCGTTAGACGTTTTGTATAAATTACAGAATATGTATGACTGATATACGCTGATGTTGAATTTTGGATTGATCTTCTGGCCTTTAATATCGTGTATATTTGTAGGTCAATTTATTCTCTGAAAATGAAGGCGGTGTGGTCTTCCAAAATTGACATCTTTACTGCCCCGCGATCTTAAATTTTAATAAAAAATTAAATTGACCCAACCATATTTAGTGGAAACCCCTAATCCGACCCCCACATAATGTAATTTTATATACTTGGGACCAAGAACTTATGTTATTTCAAAAAGATTATATTTGAAAAGTTAAAAATGGTTTACATATAGTAGTTACTACTAAGTTCCTAGTTGCCTAGATATTTTGCATCTTCGAACCATGGGATTTTTTACATGAAATTTTTAAATCTGTTTCAATGTATCTGCCACTTTATTTTTATATTTTCAAAGCCAAACTTCAGGATGTAACATGTATCTCTTCAGATTGCTTGTTGTGTAGTTGATCATGTCTTAAACATCTTTACACGTCAAATTAGATGTCACAATAAAATACGTAAGCACTTGTATCCAGGGTTACGACTCAGATCAGAGAGGGAATAGTGTGGCAGACTTCTGTATATATCTGAAGTTTCCAAGGGATAATTTTATCGCTACTCTGCAACAGAGAGACATTTTTGTCAGCCATATTTCTCTCTTTCACTTATGTCAGTTCACTTTCCTCGCTGACCAGTCTGACTATTGCCATTGCTAGACCTCGGCCAAAGTAATTTTGTTTCCACCAGGGAAACCATCTCTGCTAAAGAAAAACAATTTCATACACACACGTGTTAAAAATATTGAAGGATCCATGAAACAGCATCAGAACCATGTTTCTGTTTTTTGCTAATCAACAGACTTTCTTGCAAAAATAATAAAAGACATATATGTATTAAAAACGAAATGTTACGCTTACGATATTGTAATCTGTGGAAATGAGAAATTTGTATTAGCTGGGAAGTTGTAGTTCATTATGAGATAGGTTTATAACTAAAAGTTGCATGTGTAGTTGTATTGGCGCTGAATTTTACCTTTAGTCACGTGATTTTACCTATAATTCAATTCAATTCAATTCCTTTATTAGAGTGTTTGCCAACAGCAAAGAGCCTATGACAGGCAAACACTAACACAAAAGTACAACAAAAAATACAAATTAAATACAAAAAGAAATAATCTACCAATGTAAACACTAATTTAAATGTGAAAACACTAAAAATACTAAAACAATACAAGGAAACAAAATTCAATTCAATTCAATTAATTTATTTACGTGTTTGCCAACAGCAAGAAGCCAATAACAGGCAAACACTGATAATGTATACAATAATAGTGACACTAAAAGTAGAAAATTCTCTTATTTCGTAATTTATCGTTACAGCCATACAACCAAAGAAAAAATCATATTCATCTTCTCACTATTTTATTTTTTCTGTAAAAATTGTTTCCATAATTCTTTTTATCACACAGACATATCAATTAAATTGATTTTCTGCGGAATTCAAAGTCAACATAATTTCGTATTATTATGTTCAATGTAAGAATTTCATATTTATGTCTCTAAATCTTTTGATACAATAAAGCAGCATTTATACATAAACTACACATACGTGGAACATAGGACTCAGTGCGTCGCGTCCTTATGAAAGTTTATTTTTACATTTGAAATACGAAAAACAATAAAAGAATTTTTAATAGACTTCTGGCAAGATCCCATTACTATAAAACTTATGAATAATAAAAATAACACAATTTTCAAATAACATTGTCGCGTGTGTGTACAACAAATAAAATTGTTAAATGTTACGATATGGTTCTTCAAGCCGTGGATGAATATAATGAACTTCACATCCCCTATATATGAGCTTAAACGTTCAAGGTCATGTCCCGCCTGAGACAGTCGTCTGCACAGCCCAAGGTCCCAAATTCCAAATATTCCTACGTTGAAAGAAGTCTTCATATCTAAAGATTTACCTTAAGTTTATTAACATATAATCTTTATGACAAACAATCATGTGAAATTAGGTTAGAATGCGATGTTATTTTTAAAAAAAATAATTGTTCTGATTTCATTTTCGCTAAATACGTGATAACTGAAAGCCAGTAGCGTAACCAAACTGGAATTAAATAACTGGATTATGAAATTCTAGACATAGCTTGCGTGTCCGACCGTTTATGCCTTTATATGTAACAATCCATAAACCACATTCACTCTGACTTTATATAATCTAATTTTACGTCTTCATAATCCAATAAGCGTTTTTGGTAAACGATGTGACAAACACGAGGCATAATATTATGTTATGCATTATAAATTAGGTGTATTTGAACCGCAAATAATTTCACTTATGTTTATGTACTAGTGTATGCTACCATGCCGTTCAAAATCATTTGTCTTTCCGGCCGATGGTTTCAAAATGCTTTATGTCCATTATGAATTTAAATCCATCTAATATCAGTAATTCTGTAGTCCATAGGGTTTCGATAAATAAGCTAATAAAATGCCTAATGTTTAGAATTAAATTACGTTTAAACACGTCTGATGTATAAATCATTATCATCATCAACATTGACGGGGTGGATCTTGACTTCCTCGAGCTATTATAACAAATGCAGGGTGGAGTTTTCAGCCCCACGCCCAACCCCCCAACCTGGAGGACCAGGCCTCCGTATTTATGTCTGATATTTAAATGTTATGGTAACTCTTTCTCTACTTGTATTTAGGTTAATATTAAATATATAAAAGGAAAGATGATACTATATATTGGTGGTCTAGCGGTTAGAACGCTGGCCTTGTCATCCTGGGGGTCTCGGGTTCGATTCCCGGCGGTGCCCGAATTTAAAACTTGTGTTGGGCAAGGCCGTGGTCTAGGCAACACGGAGTTTTCCTCCGGGGGCGGGTCTCGGGTTCGATTCCCGGCGTTGCCCGAATTTATAACTTGTGTTGGGCAAGGCCGTGGTCTAGGCAACGCGGAGTTTTCTTCCGTGGCATCCCAACAATTACTCCATTCGCACACAGAAGAAGTCAATGGCAAACCACTTCTGGATCATCTGCCAAGAACGTATATGAACAGGTCCCAGTCCGAGAAAAGGATGGAAGGATCCTGTTCATATGGACCTGTCGTCAGACAGAACACTAAAATAAATAAAACATTAAAAATAGGTACATCTACGTGTAACATTTGATTTCCTCTTGTGTGTATCTGTAGCTTCTCTTTGAAGATGCCAGCAGCTGGCGTAGTCGGATTCCATTACCCTGGTAACTTTCTCCATGGTGATTCCTCCCGGTGAAACCTTTCACGATAGTGTTTGCTGACGTCTCCGGAGATGCAGAAATGAAATCGATGTTAGAATACACGAAGTCTATTTTCAGCGATATATTGCATCACATTATCATTCTGTAGGCTTCAAGCAATTACAGAGTCAACTGTGTGCAGTCTGTAGATTTACGGTAGGCCAGAAATTTCTAAACAACCAATGTGAACACTTTTCAAATTCCACCAGGACTTCATTAAAATTCCTGTCATTGATAACATCTTTCTTCTGAAGACTGATAAGTATCTCTTTTTTATCTTTGCATTGCCGATACCTAGAAAAATCTTGTTACGGATACCGAAAACATTCATTTGTTTTCATTACTTTCACTAAATGTTAATTAGTCCATGATTTTAATATGAAGTGGAGATAAAATCGTTTTCTATGGATCTACACGTGGACCATTTGAAATATTCTTTTGCCAAAGATAGCATAGTGTAGTGACAACATCTCGCGTTCCTGTCTCTTCCATTTAAACCTGCAGAGTTTGGGAGAACCTAGCTTGCAGGCTGTTTAGAAGAGTTATGATTTTAAGATATCTATAGAAACCCCCAAAAATATATATTCTATGAAACTGAGCAGAAATTTTATATTTTCATGTACACAGCATAGGTAACAGGGATTGATCATAAATCATTTCCATTTTGAAGAACAGTCTTCAGATCTGTTTTAAGAAATCAATTAACATTCGTCGATTCTATGACTTACGTCAATTTCGTAGTACGCTCATGAAATCATTAGCATTATTGTGGTAGGAGAATGCCCTCATTCCGGAAAAACTTCTGGCTTTGTGTTATTTTTAAAAGATTCCATTCCTGTAATCTAGAACCAAGACGTTCCGCTTAATTCTTGGATAGATTTGATTATCGTAGAAGGTTATTTAATACAGACTCGGCTTTTAAATGGGATTCTTCTGAATTTTGTATTCTGTATAACGATGAATATTAGCTACAACCATTCCTCTGTCGTCCTCAAGGTTCCATGATTTCTCTTTCCGGTAGAGATAACCCCTAGTTCTGCGGCATTAGTCTGAAATCTGACGGCAGTCAGGTAAAAGTTTAATTATGAAAAATTATATTTCGGTGTTCAACAAATCCTGGGCATAGCAAATGACATGAAATCGTTTGCCATTTAGAACACCCTGAAATATACAGCACACGTTGAATTACAAATATTAATATCTCATTAATTCATGTAAAATTCTTTATGACGTGCGTTATTATTGTTCTCTTCCGAGATTTGGTAGTGAACTGACGAAAAATATAGCAAAACACATTACTTTCATTAACACACAGGTGTGATATATTAAAACAAAACCCACAACCAACATCACAATATTTAAAAAAATAAAATAACTAAAATATGTCTTTAAGGTGGTATTAGCAACTACACTGAGCAATATTAATATATTTTTAAAGTTGGAATCCTTCGTTACACTGAGGATGGTGATGGTCAGCTTAGTATCACAAAGAATACTTCTTTCTGCAATGAAAAATGTCCAATTTAACTAAATGTCCACATTTAAAATTTTTGCTTGTAATGAACAATAAACAAGTATATCTGAAAAACTAAGGATGACGTGAGAAAAAAGGAATATCCGAAAATGAGGAGTGTAATTGTTTGTTTAAAGTAAGAATTATTAATGGAAATAGTTAAATAACTGCAGAGTACGTGGATATTAGTTGCTGAAAACCCTAAATGTTTACGAAAATATTCAGAAAGTTCTCATTAATTTGCATAAATTTGATTATACTATTTATTTAAACGCCAACTTATGTCTGAATTAACAATTTTTGGCTAATTTCAGGTTACATTAAATATAGACCGTGAAATATCGATTATACTTCGGCTGTAATTTGTTTATATATACAACACTCTGTTACCTACGATTTATCAAAAACCCTATTGACGGTGTTCTGCAGTTAAAAGTGTACTTGAAAAATTCAGGGTAGAAGTTTGAACTCATTTGCTGATCTCAAATCAATCGTCAGTGTGCATGGTATAGGGGAGTGAGAGACAGTGGTTAGGGGTTGAAAAAATAATTCGTTTTGAGTTGTTTAGGAATATTTCCCATAATTGTTTAACGTACCGAAATGTTTAATACGGAATAAAAGTTATAATTAGTGCTCTTGAATGGATGGATTTTCCTCCAAACAACCCTTCATATAAGAGCGTAGTTAAGGGTTTGTAGCATTTAGTAAATAGAATTGTGGTTGAAGACCCTTAGGAAGATCAGCGCTACCCAAGTCTGTGGCTCAACATGCAGTCAACAGGTACGGGGCTTCCGAAACAAAAATGTATTAATATATCGATTTGCAAAGGAACGATCATATTATTTTAAAATACGTTTGATTGTAATATTAATCCAAAATTCAGAATCACATACTGTTGTATAATATTCTGAAATATTTAATTAACATTTTTAATAATATCTTTAATAGATTGATTAAAATGGTACATAAATGGATAGTTGTGCAAACGTCTTGGCGATGTACATGTCAGGAAATGAAAGTAAGTAATAAAATTGTTAATAATCAATGAAATATCCCAAATTTATTCGATTAGTTTACTGATTTGAAATGATTTGTCCCTAGGGTCTTAAAGGAAAATTGGGCGGGGGGTAGTATCTTAAACTAGACTACGAAAAAATTCTATATCTTACCGAATTTAAGGAATAAAATAAAGATATCTGTCTTCTGGGTTATTACGCTGTGTAGTCTGGTCGATGTTAACCAACGTTTCAGAGGTCATACTGCCTCCATCATCAGGGAGATGGTGAGTCTGATGATTTCCGTCTTCTGGGTTGTTGCGCTGTGTAGTCTGGTCGATGTTAACCAACGTTTCAGAGGTCATACTGCCTCCGTCATCAGGGCGCTGAGTATGAAGATTTCTGTCTTCTGGGTTATTACGCTGTGTAGTCTGGTCGATGTTAACCAACGTTTCAGAGGTCATACTGCCTCCGTCATCAGGGCATCGCAATAACCCAGAATACGGATATCTTCATACTCACCGCTGTGAGAACCTCAAGTCTTACAGAATAAAATAAAACTTGTTATTACGGCTAGGAAAATTGTGAAAAATCTTTTCCTGTCACAAATAAAGGTTTATTTATAAGAAACTTGAGATTTGAGGGTCTGACATTGGTTAATATATCGATATTATTCTCTTTGTAACGGCAAGTTAACGTGTAGGTTGACATCAGTGTTCGCAAATTCATACGTTGTTTGAAGCCATACGACCAAAGTCGCTCCAGTCTTATAAAAATTTTCTCGTTACTTAAGGCACACAGGCTAAATTGGATCTCACGACTTATGGACTTTGCTGTTTGTTATTAACAAAATATGAATGGAGTGATAATAGAATATTTTTATGAAAAATCAATGTATTGATTGGAGAGAAACTTTACGTTTGTAGCGAGGAACGTAAAAACCGTGTACTGCCCTGGAAGTTGTTGTGATACAGGCATACCTCGTTTTATTTCGCTTCGCAGATATTGCGTTTTTTTTTTTTTTTTTTTTTTTTTTTTTTTACAAATTGAAGGGTTGTGGCAACCCTGCGTCGAGCAAGTCTATCGGCGTCATTTTTCCAACAGCACGTGCTCACTTCGTGTCTCTCCGTCACATTTTGGTAATTCTCGCAATAATTTCATTATTATATCTGTTAATAGACTACAGTATATCGTAAACATAACTTTTATATGCACTGGGAAACCAAAAAATTCGTGTGACTCGCTTTATTGCGGTGGTCTGGAAACGAACCCGCAATATCTCCGAGGTATGCCTGTGTTTTGATTGTAGAACGTACAAATGTGATGTCATTAATAGAACGGTGAAAATGGTCCTGTTCTGTATTCGGCTCGTTCCGGGTTAAAATCTGGGCTTGGTGTACAGTTATACTGTCTGACGTTCGTGGTTTTATTCAGTTTCTCCAGGCAGTTAACCGTAAATCAAGCCAATACCGCTTTCTTTAATTTACCTTTTAATTAATTGGTCAATTTTTCTTTGAGCAGTATTAGCGTCTTTAATGTACCTCAAATTAATAACAATTCTATGACAATTCTGGTATAGTATTTTATAGAAAACAAAATGTGCTAACTCTAGAATTATTTTTTATTCCTTAACTTTAATCATCCTGTTATTGTACATTATAAATTGTGTAGTTGATAAATCGTCCCTAAATTACGCGGAGAAAGTGATGACAATATTAGCGGACTTTACGTAACTCTGATACAGCTTTAAAACAAGCGAAGAACGTAATCTGTTATAATTGATAGTTTGTGTATTTGAACAGTTTTTGGACAGTTACCTTCAGTCGATAGGTAAGAAAAATGTTACGATAAACACGAATCTTCTCGTGTTGTAATAAAATTTTATAGTTTATTCATAGATACTTTCGCTTTATATCTTACGGATCCAATTTGCGTGAAGACACTTCAGTGACAGCTCGGAGGAACATGTTCTCTCGGAGGACTTCTGTTCACTGATTCATTTTTGCATATCTTTCACATCCAATCCGAAGGCCTCAGAAATAAACTGGAACAAACTGAGTAAACGGTGTAGTACAAGAATAGAGACGTATTTTGGGAAATCCGGGGTCCATGTTTTAGGTCTGGGGAAGACCATTTGTCTCAGATAACCAGAACACTTGCGGTGAATACTAACCCACTTACTTTCACATACTTTCTATTTCATCGTCAGAGATCATTTTACCTATGGTTATAATATAACTTAGCTGACTATAAACCGATATGTAGACTGCAAATGTATGTGATCAGTGGATTCAGGACTAGTTATTGATTCATACGTAATTTGACATTGTGCAGAATACAGTATATAAAAATTTTGTGGTCGTGATTTGTCACGGACAGAGGCAGAACACGACGGAAACAACTGATTCACTGGGCCATCAGCTGGGAAACTCGAAAGAGGAGACAAAACGAAACGTTAAACAATCTTGAGGCAACGGGAGTGTGGAGATGAATAATCGAACAAAGAAAGACATAAATCAGAAAGAGTGAAATAATGGGAAAAAGAAATATTGAGGAAAGAGGATAAAATAAGGCACAAATAGGTTAAAAATGAAAGAGAACGTAAGAGAGAAGTGTAAGGGACATTGAAAAGAGATCGAAAGGCAGAGAGAGTGGAGGATAGAATAATAAAGAAGTTAAATAAACTCCTTACGTGTGATAATGGAGTTGTAATCGAACGTTTATGAGAGTCTTTTCCTCCATAATTAATGTTGATGTGATTGAGTATTAAAATGCCTATACAAGCGACGACCACTCAGCAAGTCAGTCAGTCAATATGTCTTGGCGTAGATCCGTTTTTGGGACTCATGACAAGATTATACCGGGTCTACAATTTATGAGACTCGGGGCGTGCTTACATTGCGTGGTCGGCCGGCGCTCTGTTGGCGTGCGCACGCAATGCAAGCACGCCCCGAGTCTCATAAATTGTAGACCCGGTATAATCTTGTCATGAGTCCCAAAAACGGATCTACGCCAAGACATATTGACTGACTGACTTGCTGAGTGGTCGTCGCTTGTATAGGCATTTTAATACTCAATCACATCAACATTAATTATGGAGGAAAAGACTCTCATAAACGTTCGATTACAACTCCATTATCACACGTAAGGAGTTTATTTAACTTCTTTATTATTCTATCCTCCACTCTCTCTGCCTTTCGATCTCTTTTCAATGTCCCTTACACTTCTCTCTTACGTTCTCTTTCATTTTTAACCTATTTGTGCCTTATTTTATCCTCTTTCCTCAATATTTCTTTTCTGATGATGGAGGCAGTATGACCTCTGAAACGTTGGTTAACATCGACCAGACTACACAGCGCAACAACCCTGAAGACAGAAGTCTTCATACTCATCGCCCTGATGATGGAGGCAGTATGACCTCTGAAACGTTGGTTAACATCGACCAGACTACACAGCGCAATAACCCAGAAGACAGAAATCTTCATGTATGGTGCTGATTTCAAAACGACGGCCCGGTGGCTGTAGCGGAACATTTGTGAACAAAGACGTCACATCCATACTGACGAGAATTTCAGAGGTGTTGTAGAATTTCTACAGAGAGTCTTCTGAATTACTTGTATGGTGTAAGAGAGACCAACTGTTTTGTGTCTTAGATTGCTTTAGTATGCGGCGTGTAATTGGCTTTGCTGTCTCTATAGTAAGCTTCTAGATTACAATTTCCACTCCACTTGTGACCTCTCTCATTTCGGACATGACGATGTTTGCATGATCATACATGAGCCCTTTGCTTAGAATGGATAAGCCACTGAATATGTCTCATTGTTGATGTTGACGACTGCTTTGTCCGTGTCCAACTCGTCCGGAGAAGTTGTTTGTCTCGTATGCATGAGATTAAACTCGTCTAGTTGCTTATTTAGTCGTTTGGCGCTAGTGTCGCATGTAGTGACGTGCGTATTCGTGATGTCTCGGGAATTCTCGTAGAACACTTCGTGCCTGTTGGGTTTTTTCCTTTATCAGTGTGGTGTTTGTCTTTCTGCAAGGAAGTTAGCAGCCTAGATTTTTTCTTGCTTAGGGATTCCGGTATCAAACATCACGGTGAACATCCTCTTCGTAAACATGGACACATTCTGAGGCACCCAGGATTGGTTAATTTGGTAATGGAAGGAACAGTTGAAAGGAAGAATTGTTGGGAGAGACAAAGAGTGGAATATGTGACACAGATTTTTGAGGATGTGGAAATGAAGAGATTGGCGCGAGATATGCGAAAAGACTATCTCTGCGTCCATTAACAGGGTAGATTTTATAAATTTTCGTGTACAAGCGGAGTCCCTCTCAAAGAGGAAATTCCTTTAGGTTGTTTCTTCGGGCGAATTTTATCCTGAACACAATCGGATAAAGAATGCAGCGTGTTACCTCGTAGTAGACGTTTTGTGACCAGATGGCGCTGGTTTGTTCCCTATTTGACGGCTTTCTAGCCATTTACCAACCATCAAGAAACCAACCAAGACATCGTCTCTTGCTATGTTACACCATTCTTGCGTAAGAGACGCATTGCTGTAAATGGTAAACAGAAACTTATAACTAAACCAGGAATTTGCTTACGTTATCGGCTGTTTTGTCTCGGTCGAAGCCTTGACTGTTCATACAAGGGTCTGTTGATAATGAAATTAGATTATTCCGCCAGACAACTTGCAATTTTTGAAAAGGATTTGATTGTATGGTTGTTATTTGAACCCAAAAGTGATGGGGATCGCTTTGGCAGATGACCTCTGCTATTTGGGGGGGGGGGCTGTGCCCCTTTTGAATTATACACTAGCGTTTACTTTACAATCGCCATTTACCGAGAGATTTCCTTGCAAGAACGGAAAGCGTCCTAGTCTCGGCACAAAGGGGTTTTTTAAGAACGCTGTGCACGTTCTGTTTGTCAGGACAGGTAAGTTTAGTGCAGAGCTTAGAGTCAGATACAATATCGAAGGTATCTGGGGATCTTTTGGGATTGGTAAGTAACCGTCAGCATCAGAGCTTTCTTCCCGTTTAACCTCCTAGGCAGCGCTGCTGTACTCGGCGAAGAGGTAACGATTTTTAGAATATTTCTTGGACTAGCTTCCGTTGTTTGGAACCATTGAAGATAAAATATAATGTAGTCATCCAATTTTGTGTTAGTGTAATTATTTTACGTGTATAAAAGAATAAATATGCCTGTAGTTTATGTAAAGAACTGTCAGTCACTCAAACTAAATAGAATTTAATAATATAGTCATTAACGTATTCCAAAACGAAAGAAAAGTTGTTGTATAATTAGGTATACTATCCCGATAGTTTCATAGGTGGACTAATTTTGGTACCTGCAGTAAAGAAAGTAGATAATTTGTAAGAGTTTTTGTACTTTTAATTAAAACAGAAGAGCACACATTTCTTTAATGATGCGAACTTGTTGGTATTTCGGGGAGCTGAACTTTCGGAAACCAATAGTTGGAACAAATGATTACATAACAACACGTGACATGAGTGGGTCAACTAGTTTAGAACTTCAGAGTGTGAAAAGCAAGGAGTCTTAAAGTTCTAAGGAGAGAAAATTAGTTTTCAACCAGAATACAGACTTTGAGATAATGCACTCTGTTTCAAATCCTGATAAGAATAAGACTTTTTCGTGTATTAAATGAAGTTATCTTGTTCTTATTGGTGACGGATTTAAATAGTACGTTCTTTGTCTCTTTATACGCGTAAGTTACGTAAAAAAATTATCTTCAAACTTACCTTCGCTATTACATACGTAATCACCATCAAATTGATGTACTGTGCTGTAAATAAAAATATTGCATCTCTGTTACAATGTTTGAAAACAATATAAATCACGGAATAAACTGATACATTGTTATATTTTTGTGAAAGTTTTATCTAATTCTGCTATTTTAATGTGATATTACTACGTTGTGAAGCCTCTAAATCAATGTAGCTGCCAGTATTCCACAATTATTTCATTTCCATTCGGGTAAATCTTACAGAGCGTGAGGCTCAGTAAACATCTCTTTCTATTACCGAGGTTCAGAGCTTGGAATTTTATTTCATTTACATTGTGCGAGTTCTTGGCTTAGACGTTAAGCACAGTGACTTTTAACCCTTTATATTAATCCTTATCGTAAATGAAACTCAACTTCATCTGCCCAGACATTACACGTGAAGTTAACGTCTAAGGTTTTTTCATACATCAAATAAATTAAGACTCGGCGATCACAATTTTGAGAGAGATTGCTTATACATGGACAGGGTTAACATATGTATATATACAGTAAAACCTCTCTAACTTGGACACTTGCGGTTCCACGATAATGTGTCCAACTTACGGAGGTGTCCAACTTACGGAGGTGTCCAACTTACGGAGGTGTCCAACTTACGGAGGTGTCCAGGATAGAGGGAAAGGGGAAATCATCCTTTCAAATTGTGGTGTAATGACAATGTGGTAATTGTAGAGTATTATGGAGCCCTTCCCCCCCCCCAAAAAA
>NW_019060605.1:196125-207709 GCF_000696155.1 Zootermopsis nevadensis | reverse complement strand
CATCATCGACAGAGGTTCGGTCATTTTTAAAACGTGAATGCCACACAAACGTTTGTGCACGACCCATTGCGGACTCCCCAAATGCTTGCTTTAGGATTTCATAGGTTTCCGTAGCCGTTTTGGCGAGTCTTTGGCAAAATTTGATGCACACGCGCCATTCCGAAATCGCAGGAGGGTCGGTGTAATGCACTACCAAAACGCCCGTAACTAAGAAACAAATGCTAATTCGATGATGCCGGCTGGCACACTGATTCACTATGAATGTAGGCCGCACCCCCTAGCGGTAGAAGCTCGTACTACATCCGGTTCGCCCTCTATTGACACAGTCTTGAAACTTTCCGATCGTACCTCATACAGTTTTTTGCCCAAAACTTTGGCTAACACCAGTATTTGAAATTAATAAAACCAGCGGCGAAATCCAACAGACAAGAAGATTTTAATATTGAAACAACTTTCAGCGAAGTTGGTTCCGGCAGAATTGAATGTCACTGCATCAATTACAATAAATTTCCCTACGAAATTAACATGTAATCTACCTCCAAATGACGTAATAAATAGGCTAGTTTCTTGTCTTCATCACATCCTTAAGTGTAGGATTATATTTTATTAACTCTAACGTCCACGAAGGACCTTGGCCTCCACACATACAGCGGGTATTTTAATCTATTTAGACATTTGGTAAGAGTCCTCGGACAAGTGTTAAGCCCGTCCCAAGACCTCTGCACAACACAGACAGACGCTAAGAGACGTCCATGCGCGGTCACTGTGGTCGGCGTTAAGTCCAACTCCAGAATGTGTACTTGGTAGCTACGCCATGACATGGCCTTTCCGCTAAGCGAGGTCACTCCATTGGTTAACTCATTTTCTAGTCGATCAGTTGCGGTGATAAATGCAGGTACATCATAGAGTTAAGTTTACTTACGAATGCTGAAAACCGTCTCCAATGTTATGTTTGCATCGCCCACAAATTGCAAACAGAATCGGATAATATTCGTACCAACTTGTCTCCTGCTGTTATAGCTAAAGGACATTTAAACATTATCTTTTTTTTTTTAAATTAAATACATACCTCGGAGATATTGCGGGTTCGGTTCCAGACTACCGCAATAAAGCGAGTCACGATTTTGTTTGGTTTCCCGGTGCATATAAAAGTTATGTTTATACTATACTGTAGTATATTAACAGATATAATAATGAAAAGTTTTAAAATATTACGAGAATTACCAAAATGTGACGGAGAGACACGAAGTGAGCTCATGCTGTTGGAAAAATGGCGCCGATAGACTTGCTCGACGCAGGGTTGCCACAACCCTTCAATTTGTAAAAAAAACACAATATCTGCTAAGCGCAATAAAACGAGGTATGGCTGTATTTTTCCGTGTGTTGGATGATTTGATGGAAGTACCAAAGTTACTGAAGATACGAGTCACAGAAATTACGTTAGGCATATGAATCATGTGACAGCATTTAGAGCAGATCTTATGTTTCGTAAAGTCACAGCTTCAGTAATTTTCGTGGTCCCTATTGATACCTCCTTTCCTGTTTTCTAAGGCATTGAGGAGACAGGCAACTTTTTCAATGAACCTGGAGGCAAAGAATTTATCTATCTGAGCGTAATTTTACCTTCTCAAGGACTTTGATCAATGGTCTTTGTCTACAGATACGCTGATTATTCTGTCATTAATTGGCAATATTAAGAACGGTATTTGGGGAATCGAACCCAGGATAAATTTCTTCTGATGCAACCGAAGACGTTTCAAGACCGTGCCCAGTGTATCCTAAAAATATCCTCACTTTAACACAGTCCTTGTTCAAAGCCGATAGGCGTTTATTCCATCAAAAAATGTTCAGAATTTTATGGAATCTGGAGGTTCGTAACATTGTTCACAAAATCGTGCCTGCCGACACTATCCTAAACCAGATGAGTTTAGTCCAAAACCGGGAATCTCGTTAAAGTACAACTTGTTTGCTTGTCTTTAAGTTTAATGGACCACATTTTGACAAGCGATTGCAGGAAGTGAAGATTAATTAAGTTTTCCTTTGCTGTCAATTAATAATACTTTGATTTACGCTTCTAATTGAGATGGAATTTGTAATCTTGGCACACTGACTCCGTCTCCTACATAGGCGAAAAATACCGCGGTTCGGGGTAACTGCATTGATTTCTCTACGAAGAAATAAAATATAAATGAAATTTGTTTTCAAACCATTTATTAATAGCGTTTTTATTAACTAACGATAGGCCTGTTCTGGTTAGAACATACACAGTCTAACAAATTTACAAACTTCTATGTAACTTTAAAATTCGGCACTCGACTTTTATCAATAAAACATAAATATGGCTTAGTCATAATAATAACATTAATAATAGTACCAATAATAATAATAATAATTCATATAATTATTTTATCTGCGCTCCTAAGCTCTTAATATATATGCGAAATTCAAAGCTCTTATTAAATATACACATTTTAATCTATATTTGTTAATAAATAATATAGATTTTAACATTTATCTTACACAGAATTTAGTACAATATAATTTCCTAACCCTGCAAGAGAGACAAATACAAAATGACAAATTACTAACGAAACTTAATTATTGTTTATTAATATAGTTTAGAGACAGATAATATAAAATATATCAATGACCCTACACATCACACAAGATAACTTAAGACGCTATTAGAAACCGTAGTGTATGTGTTGAAGATGTCAATTAAGATTTCTTGTCACAATTTGTTAAACTGGCTGTTGTCAGCGAGAGAACTGGTATTTTAAGTAGATGACTCCTATCGATGACTTCTGCACACTGCCTGGATTTTTTAATGCATCATTCTTACAAATGGAAAGTTTCGGGGATAGAAATATTAGCCCCATGTAATGGATCGAATAGCGGAGTTAATTTCCGAAACATTTTATATAGACCCATAATATAAACCTGGGCGATGGAAATGTCCAAATGGTGCCAGTTTAAGCTTTGAAATAGTTTTTAATTGATTACCACACGAAGTGACAAACTGTTTATTCGTCCCACACTTTAATGTTTTATCAAATACAGACGCTAATTACCAAATTATAGGCCTGAGCGTTTAAATTATACGTCAAATTTTGTGATCAAAACTTCTGTGGTTAATCAACCATTAATACGTCAGTGAGTTAATTAGTGTGATTGTCGTGATTTATTAATGATTCTGTGTACTATTATTATTTAGTGTTCTGTCTGACGACAGGTCCATATGAACAGGATCCTTCCATCCTTTTCTCCGACTGGGACCTGTTCATATACGTTCTTGGCAGATGATCCAGAAGTGGTTTGCCATTGCCTTCTTCTGTGTGTGAACGGAGTAATTGTTGGGATGCCACGGAGGAAAACCACCCATGAAGTTGAAAATCCAACAGGCAGAAAACCACACGGAAGATGCAACCATAACCAGTAGAATGCACCAAATAGTGCTTGTGGTTCAGAGTGTGTTACCTTAGACCAACAATTTCCATAGTCACTTATCAACGTAATCTTTCTCAGGTGTTATTTCGTCACTGATCTGTGTTGTCGGGAGTCAGAAGTTGTACTTGGGACCTGCCTAAATTTGCCATTACAGCCTTGTCCTATTTGATGATGAATTTAAAATATATATCTAGGCATAAGTCCACTGATGAACGTCTATAGTTTGACACTGACCAGTCACAAAAATTATGTGCTTAGAACTCTGTGGAAGTACAGTGTGTTTACTGTTAAAGTTGAACGCAGTTGTCACTCCACGGCTCTCGGCTAGAACTGTATGACTCTCACGGTTTCCCGATACAAGTAAAGTTTCGCTTCATAGTAGTTCTTGCCGCGAGGCGCGAACTGATACTTGTGTTTATTATTATCAGTAAACGCACTGTATACGCAATTTAGAATTTAAAATGTTTAAATAATTAATTTTAAACATAATACGAGCAGTGTTCATTTTACCTACTGTCTTGGTGATACATCAATCTTTCATACAAACTATATAAAGTATTTTAAGTTTTATCAGGTAATAAATTGAGTTTTCTTTAATTTATTTCATTCTAAAGTGTGTTGTAAATAATAAGTAATCCATTCCAGTTTTAGTGTGAAAAGTGCAAGGAACTGTAATGCTACAAATGTAATAGGGGATTTTTGAGATTTGTTTTAGCAAAAACAATGTTTTCGTTGACGATACATTCTCTGTCATTGGAAGGTGTTGAGATTATTTTTGTCCTTTCCTGTTAAACTTTTTTTTTTAATTTGCCTGATGTCAAAGGTTTCTTGGTGTTGGTAAATCTTTGATAACGAAAATGAATTATTTGAAAGACGAAAGTAATATTAATTGCTTCAAATAATTCTCATTAAAAGCTTAACATAAAACCAAGGTACGTAAATAATTCAAATTACGTATCTACATTCTTTTTTGTTTTTGTAATGTGTTAAATTCTTCTGGGCGTAAACGTTAATTACTTCTTTATGTCTTTTAACAAGCATTTTCTTTCTTTTTATAAGAAATCAGCTTTTGGTTCCATCCCTTCTTTTGTCGGGAATAATCCTTTGCCCTGCTTTATCCATTCTATGAATATTAATACCAGGCATTGATGAAGTCATTAGAATAATTAGATAAGGTCCTTTTATATTTTTTATCATAGCCCATCAAAATGAATAATGTTAACGGGACATGATAATAAATTAAAATTTCTTTTGAAGTGATTAAAGAAAACTGATAGTATTTCACTGAAGTATAATTTAAAATAAGATTTTTGCAGTATATGCCAAATATATAATTTCTGGACACCATTCTATTACAACCAACTGCAACTAATCTTAGTTCAAACCCGCTAATATTTTCGAAGAAACTGCGAATTAATTATTTTAAAAAATGTGGAAGTACATTGCATTTTATTGTATAAATGTTTAATATTCAGCCCTGAATTTTTAACTTTGCGTCAGTAAATATACAATAAACCATGGAGGGATTTTTTTAATTTTTATGAATTGTCTTTTATATTTCAATGTTCAAGATTCAGAAATCCTGAAATTAGTATAATAAAGCCATTCACATTTTTCTAACGTTTGCTAAACACGACTTGGTAGACGCATAGAATAAGTAATTACACTTCTCCTCAATTGGAATGCTGTTGTCTGTACAAATTTTTTATTACGCTCTTATTGGTGATAATGTTTCGACTCGTGGATGGTGTTTTGTTTGGGAGAGTCCTTGTACATGACACGTACTAGCTAGACCTACGAGCTAGACCAAATTTCCCAGGATTATAACACATTGCTACTCCTGAAATATATTGTGGAGTCATATTGCCACAAGGTTAATGCTGTATCATTTTACATTGCTACACATGAAGTACAGTACTTCACATCACGTTCTGAATCAGGGTATTTTCATCCACAACTCAAACTCAGATGTTTTTTTTTTTTCCAAGCTTGTTCTTATTCGCATTATTTTGAAATATTTTTCACGCAACTTCAAAATTTGTGACACAGCCGCTAAGGTAAGGGATTCAGAAACTGTGATATAAATTGTAGCAAACGGAAAGTAATATAATTCCGTATGGCTGTCTTTGCTAAGTATTAGGAAAAGCTACATAATAATATCTGGCATAATAATTGTCATTTTCCACTTTAGTGTTCTCTAAAACCTACACAGACTGTACCAGAAATAATGTGCTCATTTCTATTGTATAATAATTCTAAATAAAATTTCTCATTGGCATGGCATTTCAACGTAATATAATGTTGATGTCAATAAGATTGTTTTTGGTACACTAACTCTATGGAAGTAACACTAATACGAAAGCATACTATCGAAAATTATTCCGACTTAAGTACATGAATCGACTATCGTCATAACATATTTACCTGAGATTCTTCTTAATATTTTCCCTTCATAACCTCAGTTTTCCAAGCGGTGGTATTTCGAATGGTTTCGTACCAAAATTTCTTTACGTATTCCACATCACTCCTAACCTAAATAAATTTCCGGGTAAACGTAATAGCCTCTCGCATCTTAAAAAGTGCAAAAAATACAAAGTTCTTTATTTCTTTACGTATTGGTGTGGAAGGCTGAACGTGAGAGTAAAGCAGATTTTCAAAATCTGTTTTAAAAATACCTCGCACAGGGGGACAATTTTATAATTTTGGTTGTATAATTACTTATTTGTTGTACAAGGAATTTGTTACTTACACAGACATTTCGAATAAGATTGAAATAATGAAGTTCATTTTAAATTTAATATATTCCGGTTAATACTGTAATTTATGACAAACATTAAAGAGTGCACTGGTACTTGTACATTTTGCGTGGTGCAGATGACCTGGACTTTGAGTTTGCATGTGATAGTACATCGAACAACACAATACATGACATTCAACATAATCTTTGATAACACAGAAAATAGGCGTTTTACCACTATTCAACTCTATTACTTTTTTTGCAATTATTAATGCACACATTTTCTGTATCAAAGTGGCTAATTATAAAATTACATGAATAGCCAATTGAATTTTCTCCTTAACCTAACAAGACGTGACATATAATGCTTATATTGAAAGAATATATATCTCTATTGAGCCAATATCGTTCAATTTTAACACATAATTTCTTCCATAGACGAATTTTATTTCACTAACAGGATTGTGGTAAATTTCTGTACAATTTATATTAAATTAAATACAGTTATTTCAGCGGGGCCTATTTAATGAGCGGTGTGATAAACATTTACAATGTGTACACTAAAGGTTATATGAATATTATCCTGTTCTTCATAGATTAAGATACATTTTATATATGATAAATGACCACATTTTTCATTTTAATCCCCGCAAAAATCTCAAATATTAACGGTCAAATTCTGCGGTTTTGAAACATAAATTATGAATGACTGAATGTTAAATATATTTTTCAAAAAATAGTCTGTAAGGAACTGCAGTCATTTTAAGTGTTGAAATAATATTTTGAACTTGATTTTAATCACGGAACAAAACTTGAGGACATTTTAAATCTATTTACGTCTGACACTTTCTTTTTATATAGAAACAGATTTTGATCTCTTACAATTACGTGTTTTCTCACTGCAAGATGAACGGGTCATTTACAACATAAATATCAAACACTGTTTTAACTTAACATGCATTATATCAAACATTCAATAAAAATTGCAACACTTCATATTAACATTTGTTTTAAACAAATATAATACTGATTTGGTAATATTTAAAACGTTACCCTCCAACCAACATAACTTACTATGTTACAGTTCTTCAGACTAGATTTAAAAATTACACTTTAAATTAATTTATTCTAGATCTATGCACAGCATTGGTTCCACACTTCATGTACTGTTACTACGATCAAACATGACTTATGACGTCACACAATTGATCCAGACCCTGGAAGAGGTTTCCAGCTTTCCTTACATCCTTAAAACGGATACAGTTCTGTCTGTAAGACCAAATATAAGCAGGATTTTCTTACTATGACAATATATCATAGCTATTTATAAAGGAATGTTACCACGGATTAAATTTATTATAACAGTGGCAAATATTGAACATCATTCTAAGTTAAATATGTTATTATTTATAAATAGGTTGTATTGTTTTACGTTAATCTCGCGTAAAATGGGTTGAGCTGTGTTTAATGAATAGTTTTCTGAATCCTAATGTGTCCACGAATATTTTGCATCTGTCCGTTTTCATGCTGTTAATTTTACAGTGATTATTTAACCTTCCTGCAGTGCATACCCACACAGAAATACATTCACACGCACAGAAAGACATTGGCCGGCCCACAAAATATTACAGAGGTTACAGAAAACACATTCTCCAAGTTCATTAACTTCTCTTGTAGGTTGAGGACTTCTTTGGTTCATCCCACCATGAATTCTCAGCGTCCATTCAGTTGACTGCTGCGCTATCTGCAGGCCACCACCAACACCATGCATAGAATCATGAACAACCCAGGCATTGAGACTTCCAGTCTTATGCTGCCATCTATAAAGAAATTAAACCGTTAGTATCTGAAAACAAAAGAAAAATGTATACAGGCATACCTCTTTTTTTATATACAAATTGAAGGCTTGTGGCAACCCTGCGTCGAGCAAGTCTACCGGCGCCATTTTTCCAACAGCATGTGCTCACTTCGTGTCTCTGAAAAAGTGATATTCTAATGTAAATCGAACATTTCGATAGAGAACATCATTTAATATATTTTAAATATTTAAATGTTAATTATAGTAATATTTTAATATTTAATAGGAATTTTATTGTGATTAGACTGACAAGATTTAAACAAATATATATTTATCACAATATGACGCAACTTTATCATCTCATAGTTCTCATACTTCTTAATATATAATTTTTATTATCAAATTTTTGGAAATCTGTTAATTAAGAATGTGGGTTTTAACTTTTAATTGTGAATTTTCAAACCAAACACAATAGGTCAGTAGTAAAACATTAACCTTAAAATTTCATTTAAAAATACAGACGAAGAAAAATTGATAGTAAGAAAATACAATTTTAATATTATCGCTTTCCAACATTAATGCAGAAATGTTTGTTCTTGAAGGTGCCACCTTATTCAGTAATTTCTGGAAGCGACTAGCAGCTGGTATGAGAAATATACCATTTGAAGTTAATTAACGTTGTGACGTTCCGCTTACATTTATACAAAACTTTCTGATCATTCATTTTATGCGCCTTCGTATCCCTTTTAAACCCCTCCGTTCTTCATGTTCGTGAAATTTAATTCGGCGAAGTTCTGCAAAAAATATCGAACCATTTCAATTTTTAATCTGATCGAAGAATATTTAACAACCGCTACATAAGAACATTTCTTTATGCAATATTATAAAGCAACTGATCCTTGTAATGGCGAAGACCTTGTTTTTCTTGAAGTAGAAACTGAACCTTCTGGTTGTCATGACGCCAGACCTACCAACTGCTGCTCTTTGAAATTGTGACGTGCTACGACGTCTTTGAGATACGAACTAAATGTTAGGTTGAAACGTCATTAAATAATCTATTCTGATTATGGCCCTTGTTCGTTCGCCCGGTCATTTTTAAAAAAAAACACGTCAAAATTTATAATTCAGGAATTTAAAATCTGGAGAAGAATTGTTACGATGTGCATGCATTCCCTAACTTGTTAGTACCAATAACTTATTGCAGTTTTTTCATCAAAACTTTAAAAAAAAATCTTTAGCGCTGTCACAGAAATTTCGGAACATTAGAGTTTTTTTTTTGTAAAAAAAAATCTCTGAAGTAAATTAAAACCTAACAACACACAGAAACACTTCATGTGCAGGTTTTACTGGCGGATGAATACATTCACTAACAAGAGAGATGACGCTCAACTGCAAAGACGTGACTGTGAATATTTCTGGCACTAATTTTCAGACTCACGGACAGCATCCTCCATCACACATATTTACTACCTTCACATAATGATTAAAGTTCATACTCTATTCGTTTTGTCTACCTAGAAAATTACATTTCTCTCACACAAGATCATTACACATAACTCTCGGGGTTTAAACCTTTTGAAGGAACCTTTTTCCCCAACCGAACAGTATCATTTCTCTTTACTTAACTTTCAGACCATAAACTATAATAATCCACTTCGCACCTTTTACATAATTGCAACAGGCTTATTTATTGCAATAGTCTCTGAGGGCTTATAAGGTCGGATTACGCTACAGCGACCGGCGTCCTCTTCGCTGGTTGCCACAAGGGAGACCCAGCCCACAGAGTTACTATTGACCAAGACCGTAATTTATAACAATAATTTATAAGATTAAAATATTTGCATTTCGCATTCAGCAGCGCCGAATGTACAGATGATGGCAGTTAGAAATTCCGTTTTTATACAGAAATCCCAGAATCGAACCTCATACCGCCTAACGATTATCCGAATTTAGGTTTGCTTGCATTTTCCTTAGAACCCAAATGCAAATGGTAACATATCAACTACAAATAAACCAGGTTTTGAAATATACAGTTCATCATTCAGTGACTTTCACTCCAAGCCAAATAATCTTTGTGGACTGTTAATAAGAATTTTCTTTGTAGAAACAGTGAATAACGCCGAGAATTTAAGGCTTTCATGAATTAAATTTGTGATAATTTTTCCGCGAGCAAAATGGTTTACTACAAATTTATAAGAACATGAAAGGTTTCAAGTTTATGACGACCACTTTTGGTCTTTATGATTAAGATCCGAAATCTTCTAAGAAGAAATAGTCTATCAGCTTAGACGAAGTAACCCTAAGTAACCATTTTGATATCGATATACCACCTGTTAATATTTAACGGTTTCCGTACAGCAGAATATTTCTTTAGGAGCTAATAGTCTCAAGATTAAACTAAGACAAATAATCAGTCTAGATAATCTATCAAGAAAGTGTTACTCAAATGAGGCAATGCTTAAGCTAAACTCGTCTCAAAAATTCTTACAGCATTTGACTCACGTGACTTAATGACTAGGTTTGGAGTTTTTTTTATTTATTTAGTGTTCTGTCTGAGGACCGGTCCATATGAACAGGATCCTTCCCTCTTTTTCTCGGACTGGGCCCTGTTCATATACGTTCTTGGCAGATTATCCAGAAGTGGTTTGCCATTGCCTTCTTCTGTGTGTGAATGGAGTAATTGTTGGGATGCCACGGAGGAAAACTCCGTGTTGCCTAGACCACGGCCTTGCCCAACACAAGTTATAAATTCGGGCACCGCCGGAAATCGAACCCGATACCCCAGGATTACTAGGCCAGCGTTCTAACCGCTAGACCACCGTGGCTATCCAATAGTCTCTTAGATAGTCAATAAATTTCCCGCCTTTTATGTTACCCGAGAGTCATTATCGTGTTCACAGTTGTCACCATTGTGTCTACAATTAATTAAGACCACATCCTTGTACACTATTTTAATATTGCACTCGTCTGCGTATAGGTATTTAAATATTTCTCTTATGTTCAAGATTTCCAACCAAAATATCATATAAGTTGTCGTCTTTCCGATGCGTGCTGTGAAATATTATTTTATAGAATCGATTAAGAAACACTATCATTGCGGTTTGTTTAAAATGTTAGCTAAATTAGGTGCCAGACATCCACAATTGCATTTAAGGAATACCAGAAACTGTAACAGCTGATAGACGATTCAAAGGTGTTTACTGCCTCCATGATCAGGGTAATTATCGATTCTAAAACGACGTAAATTTCTACGAGATTACACGACGTTACAACACAAAATACGGTTATTATAATCTATTTATGATACTTAATGTTCGCTGCACAGAAATCTTTACTATTCCGTTGTAAAAGAAATGTCTTTATAATAATAACAATTTGTTAATAATTCTGGAAAGCAAGCATCATGTACCGAGGACAGTATGTGATATTTTACGAGGTTCGATCGGAAAGTTTTAAGACTGCGCCTATAAAAACCCGTACACTTATCTCAGGTATTAAATTCATCCATCACCCTCGAAGTAGTTCCCCTGGGAGTGAACACAACGATCCCAGCGCCGCTGCCAAGCCTGGAAGCATCCCTGGAAATCTTTCTTTGCCAGCCT
>NW_019060605.1:180449-194868 GCF_000696155.1 Zootermopsis nevadensis | reverse complement strand
CAAACTAAGTTCTCAAATTATTGATATTTGGCCCAAAAAACATCAGTTTTAATACATATTATGTTCCAAGTACGTTTCAAAT
The DNA here is from genome assembly GCF_000696155.1 of Zootermopsis nevadensis. Next base: position 194,786 of record NW_019060605.1, on the reverse strand, counting down.
AACTGCTTGTGTGCTGCTGTTTTATATTTGAATAAATAAAGTGGAAAATGTTTTTTCAATTAAATTAACATTTCTGTATGCTCCTAGGGAAATGTATCTTATGCATAAGAATTCAGTTAGTAAAAGTTGGTAGTTACAATTTTTCCCTACCTATCTGGTTGCCCCCGGCGCTGCAGTATTTCACAAAATTTATAATTTTTTTTTTTACGAGGAACTGATTTAAGATGTAACGTGACGAATAAATAAGAATTTCGTTAATTTGTAATATGTAAAATGTATACTTGTAAATCTCTTTGACGTACATGTCACGTGTAATTACATTGAGAATTACTTTATTGCTTTCGAATACCAATGCGCTGATCATATTTTGAAATGTATGCAAGTATAAAATTTTATTATTCTGTTCACACTTCTCATTTCAGCGAATAATTTGGCAGAAACTAATATTCTTTTGTTTTTTTTTGTTTTTTTTTGCGAAAGTGTTTTAGTGAAACTAATTGTAATTCACTACATATAACACTTTATGGCATCCTGCACAGTAGTGGAAGTGCAAATTGTTAGCAAAGGACTGAGCTTGAATATTAAAACAATTTTATATTATGTTAAATTATAAGAACGGGCCCAGTTGGGTTCTTCTATTTACAATTCTTTTTACACAGCGAGCCCCTTAATTCTGTCTGGTCTTAAAGCTTCTACATACTACATAGTAGTTTGTATAATTATAAATAGAACCATGTACCATAATTATAAATAGAAACCAACAGATAATAATTAAAAGTACTTGGTTCCCGTGATATTGAATTCTATCTGATATCTACTATGAAACATGTACACGTGAACATTAAAATATTTGAAAAATTAATTGCATAGTATATTAAGGTAATAACCGGAAAAGTGTTAAAATATTTGTAGATTATCAGTGTGGTGTACGTAATTCTTTTAAGAGATGTTAATTAAAATAAAGTGGGTCTTTGCAATCAAAGTAATTTCACTAAGGGATATTATGCCATAAAGAAAATAAAACGAATCACATACAATTGCAATGTTAAAATTTTGCTTCTCTTTTATACCAGATATTAATTTCAGTTTAATAAAGATATTATAAATACAGCAAAGTGTCGTTAATATTATTTGATTTAAATTAATTTGTTTAAAAATTACATATACATTAAATAATATTATATTTTATTTGGGAAAACTATATAATAATAATAATATCATAATAAAAATGATAGTAATGCTTTTTGTGACAAATGTAAACACGGGTAAGATATAAATGAAAAAAATATTATATTTTATTTTGTTTTATTTATATAGGGATCACATAATGTCTTACATAATTAAACTTCTTCTTTAATTTATTATATTGGTTTCCGGTTAGCACATACTAACACACGGTCATAACAGGAATTTGTGATCTTTGGTGCTCGCAGCTCATGTACCCTGACAGAAATAAAAACCTAGGGGAACTCGTTAGTTTGCTGAATTTTATTAAAGTTCTGTGCAATGCATTCCGCTTACCAATCTCGGTTTAAAAACATCGCTGCAATGTTGGCCGCATTGTTCTGCAGAGTGTAGCAAAGCAAACTCTTAAACATTAATCATTCCCCGCCATGCATAAAACACCAACTCACAAACAATGCTACAAAAACTGTAACAAAACTGAGCCTCGCAGTTCCGAATTAGGTACACGTTTTATTTTAATATTTTTATTTCTTTAATGAAAAGAAAATCGCTGGATTTAGTAACTTCGTCTAAAGTTTACAATGTGTGAACTCAATATTAAGTTAACATATGCGTACTTCAACTGTGTGATTCATCTTAAGTATTCTCGATTCAATAAGAGTAATTTATTAAAGTGATCTCTGATTACTGCTTGTTTGACAGCTGCCCCCAAAACAACCAGTGGATATTTAACGTTGATTTGTTACGAATCGCAGGAGATCAATTATGATTTTAATGAGTTCAACTGAATGTTATTCTTCGTTGTGTTCAAAAAAGTTCTTTTACGGTTCTGTAATTAATAATAGGGGGGATAGATAAGATAATACAATACAAGTTTGCTATATACATTCTTGGTTTGGTTAGGTTAGGTTAGGTTGGTAGGTTCGTGTTTGGTTGGTTATTTGTTGTTCGTGTTTGGTTAGGTTAAGTTGGTTGGTTCATGTTTGGTTGCTTATTTGTTGTCCGTGTTTGGTTAGTTGTTACATGTTGGTTTGGTTAGGTTGGTTGGTTCGTGTTTGGTTGCTTATTTGTTGTCCGTGTTTGGTTAGTTGGTTACATTGTTGGTTAGGTTGGTTGGTTGGTTCGTGTTTAGTTGGTTGGTTGGTTCGTGTTTAGTTGGTCATTTGTTGTTCGTGTTTGGTTAGCTGGTTACATTGTTGGTTTGGTTAGTTTAGGTTGGTTGGTTATTTGTTGTTCGTGTTTGGTTAGCTGGTTACATTGTTGGTTTGGTTAGTTTAGGTTGGTTGGTTATTTGTTGTTCGTGTTTGGTTAATTAGAGTTCGTGTTTGGTCTGATATGGTTTGACTTGTTTGGGTTGGTCATCACTCGTTAAAAGACACGAACATTATGGGGTAGCATTTAAGTCAGATAATTTACTGTTAATCTCACCGTAGGCCAACAAATATGAAGATACAAAAGAAAATGCCATTTCCTTGGATGAGACACAATATGAAGGATGTGGCACCGTGAAATCTGGCATATTCTGACAGTTTTTTCAGAGGAGCCTGCTGTATCCACCATCAGAGCTGTAAAGCATTTACCGGACCACACTGAATATCGTAGATATTCATCTTATTACTGTTTCCGTGACAATCTTATATTTCATCTACAATTCTCTCCCTGATTTTATCGGTTTATTGACGTCTTCTGATTCGCAGTCGCCATTGTCCTCCAGACAGTCGCTTCTTCCAATCTTTTCTGTGCCAATGCGTTCCGAGGTGACATCCAGTCCAGCACGTTTTCGGGTCATCTGCTGTCTCCTGTTCGCTTATTGTGAGATTATTGTGTAAAATATATTTTAAACCCATTTCTTACTAATTAGATGGCCCGGATTTTTTCATTTTACACTCTTTTCGATCGTCTGCAAAAGTCACCAATTATTATTTGTTTTATTGTTAAAATGCTGCACATATAAAACATATACTGTATTGTTTAATTTTCATCGTAAATTTATTAAAATTAAAAATCTTTCCAAGTTTAGTCTTCAAATCATATGTGGATAGGGTTTCGTATCATTTCGCCTTTTTCCCGAAAAGGATCAAGAACTTTAATTTCCGGGTGTTCTTATTCTAGACCAGTAAATATAACTATTTCATTTATTTTAAGAGTGTAATTAATAATCATTGTTTTACCAAAAAGTTGAGACAGTTTCGTGCACTAATTTAACGTAATGTTAAACACATTATAAAATATATTACTAATTATTTTATTTGTCACTTAAAATTTCAAAGGTTATTTAATTGTCAGTTACAACAAATACGTCTCAGTTGCTATATTTTCCAATACTTCGCAATTAATCATCTACACACACAGATGACGTGATGTACATGCATGTTCTCCTGTATTCAGCGTACATAACATTGTTAAATTAACCCTGTCATGTAAATACCCACACTCTGTCCAATATTTCGGCGCAGGAACGTCATGTGACAAATTTTACCTCCTTATTCCTGTAATTACATGCTCTGAACACGCCCACGTGACATGACAAATTTTATCTTTCGATAAGTTATAATTTATTACGTCATAGTCCCCATATAATTTATGTTAGTCTTCGCCTACTCCGAACTGAGAAGTCTGTTAGAATTTGGTCGACATTAATCAAAATCTGAATAAATTCATCAACCCAAAGCAGACGTCGTTAAACACATTTTCCTTCCATCCATTCACCTTTGGTTACTTAATTTTCCTTTCATTTTTATGTTTCCTCTAATTCTGACCTTAGTTTCTTGACTAATTCCAATTCTGTTTTTACTTTTCCATTCGTTGTCTTTCTTTTGTGAATCTACATGTTTCGTTTGATTCTCAAAATAACATATTCTTTATAGTAGAAACTCGTTTTCTTTTAAGTACGAAATACATTTTAAATACCATGTATTTCCTATAATTTTAAATAGTATTAAAAATATATTAAAATTGGCCGTCAATCACAATATAAAATAATTAAAATATCATTTTTCGTTCCTTATTGAGTACTCGATTTACATGTGGAACATTTACGACATGTTTCGGCTATTAATAGTGCCATCATCAGGTGTTATGTTATAAACAGAAATATCCTATAATTTTATCATTTTACTTTTCTACTATCCTTCTCCTTCTTCTGTTCTGTTTTCAAATGCTTAAGACATGACGATATTTTAATACGTAGTCATTAAATTAAAAATTAAATGAAATTCCAAGGAAATAACCGATAACTTATATAAATAACTATCTAATTCAAGGAGCTGATAGTTGGCAAGCTTTTCAAGAAACTCTCCATCTTTGCGATAGTGTCCATAAGATCATTAGCTTCTTTTTAAAATCCATCACTAGCTTTTACCTGAGCATTAATGTTAACTAATTTTATTAACCATATTTTTTCTTCAGTAGCTAAGAGTCCCACAGCTACTTAAGAAATCCCCCATATTTAATAAAACCCTAAAGTTTATTAGTGTATACTCAAGATACCACCATATTCCTAGCAAAATTAATCCAATTAATAGTCTTAAACTCTGTTTCCATGAGCTAACATTATTTCCCCATCTATGCCTAGGTCTTCCGAGTGGTCTTTTTTTTCAGGCGTTCAAACCAAAATTTTATTCGCATTTCTTATCGAGAGTAAGTGATTTTATGACAGTAAGAATATAAAGCAAACAGTGTTGAATTTGCTTATGAACTCGGTCGTTTTGAACCAAACAAATAACCAAGCATGCGACCATAATCATCTGGCGACTATTTGGAGCTCTTCTACAAATATATTCCAAATTTGAACAAATAGAATTAATTTTCTAGACGGGGAGTGAAAAACGGAATAAAATATGACGTGCTAACTCTTGCATTCGCTTCGCAATGAGAACAAAGTGAGAGGACAAAGAATGGTTTCATTCTAGCAACTCTGCCTCCGGTAAATGGATTACTCCATGTCCCTAACTCAGTAGAATTTTAACCAGGCCTGGTTCGTCCCTCTTTTGGGCCGTGACGAATGTAATTTGTAGTGTCTTTCTTCTGTATAAAACGAACGTATGTTGAAATTTCGTACACGGAGAAACAAGCCAGTTGTAGAAGTTGATTGAAAATTTTCTCACTCGCTACATAATAGTCACGTATTAAGCAAACTTAGACAGGTTGTTCGTTCCTTGCATCGCTAAACACTTACGACTTAAGTCAGTTTTTTTTACATAGTCCGCAGTGTAACAGCCTTAACATGTAGGATAGATCAGAATACTTTTATTTTTCGACGTTATATAAACTCCTAAGTGGTATACTTTAAGTTATATACACGTGCAAACTTAGTCGTACAAGTACTAACACTTGGAAATAATAATTTCAGATAAGAAGTGGCTACTGAGAAATATTAACGTTGGAAAATTAAATAATGAATCAAATAAAAGTAAATATTTTGATGTAAATACAAGTTCTGATATTATTCATATACACTAACGCTGTCGAGTGGTTAGTACACCAGCTTCAAATTCTGGTCTTATAGATACATATCAACGTTTCGAATGCAAAATGGCTTTTGCCTACAAGTACACGGCGTTAAAACATAGAAGACCAACATTGATATATTAGCCTCCGTGAGATCCTGAAAGCTCAAATACAAACCAAGGGTATTTGATTCATCAAATCAGGAGAATTAAAAATTATTTAATTTTATGATGGAATTATTATACCGTTCTGTTCTAACAGGCTAGCTGTTCTTCGTGTCTAAGGTCAGATTAATTAAATTTCTTATTATCCTCAACAAATCAGCAAAATAAATACCAAAATCAGAAACACATCTACCAGATTCTTCCACTTTAGTCCCCTTTTGATTACTGAGCGCGAGACAAACGACCCAAAATGAAAAAAAATAATCTAATTGCCCTGATGACGGAGGCAGTATGACCTCTGAAACGTTGGTAAACATCGACCAGACTACACAGCGCAACAACCCAGAAGACGGAAATGTTCATATTCATCGCCCTGATGAAGGAGGCAGTATGACCTCTGAAACGTTGGTAAACATCGACCAGACTACACAGCGCAACAACCCAGAAGACAGAAATCTTCATACTCATCGCCCTGATGATGGAGGCAGTATGGTTGGTTAACATCGACCAGACTACACAGCGCAACAACCCAGAAGACAGAAATCTTCATACTCTGATGACGGAGGCGGTATGACCTCTGAAACGTTGGTAAACATCGACCAGACTACACAGCGCAACAACCCAGTAGACGGAAATCTTCAAGGCTACTTTAGACTGCTCGTTATCGGGTTTCGTGAGAGGTGGTTTGGGACAACGACACTGTATTTCAGCGCTGAAAACTTGGAATACACTAGCCATAAGAAATATACGAGTGAATGTTTTGCAGGAAATGTACAGAACTGGATTACAGTTAAGAATTTAATTGATTTGTGAAAAAAGGAATCTTCACTGTATAATTCTTATGAAAACAATTATTTTGCACGAGTCGAATTTTTTTAAAGCCGAGAGCGTAATTTCTATGTTGTTTATTAAGTTTATACGTTCCTCGGTGATAATTAAAACTTTTAGTTGTATCCTCTAGGGTTTTCTACGATTTCCACATGTAAGTTATCTACTACTCCATAACTGTCGTGTATTCCATTCCCGCCCTGTAACCATTTTAACCCAGTGGTAACTATGTATACCACATCACGGAACCTGTGTTTTTAATTTCATTCTATTCTTTGAATAACGCATAAGAATTTATCTAAAATCATTAAAATGCATTTATAATGTGATATGATGTGTTTACTTGGATATGGACACGCTTTTAAAATATTCAGACGGGTTTAGAACTTTAAAATGTTAAAAAGGAATTTTTCCCCTACGCCTAAGCACCGCGCTTTGGGCATGTTTAGGGTACACCGAAGTCAACAGTCTCGGAGCTACTTATTTCGCTTTACTACAGGGAGAAGATTAACAGGTTCACTCTGTATTTTAACAACTACGGAGTCCCTACACCGATTTGTTTCAAATGGTAATCATTGAATTCGTTTTTCAGCTGAATTAATTTGTACGTCATTCCACTAGCTGTAAATATCTGCTGACTTCAACTGGTCTTCTATGATTTATTTCTCAGGACTATACACCCTTTTATAAATGCGTCATTGTATCTTCAAATATTCCTTCTACACCCTTATTAATCCGCGCTACATGCTTGTTACCGCCACGGTGTCTAGCGGTCAGAACACTAGCCTTGTAAGCCTTGTAATCCTGGGGTTCGATTCCCGGCGGTGCCCGAATTTATAACTAGTGTTGGGCAAGGCCGTGGTCTAGGCAACACGGAGTTTTCATCCGGGGCTTCCCCGGTTTCTCTGTGGCATCCCAACAATTACTCCATTTACACACAGAAGAAGGCAATGGCAAATCACTTCTGGATCATCTGCCAAGAACGTATATGAACAGGTCCCAGTCCGAGAAAAGGATGGAAGGATCCTGTTCATATGGACCTGTCGTCAGACAGAACACTAAATAAATAAAAAACATGCTTGTTGTTAAAGACTGCTTTAATCCGTCTTCTGCTAGCCTTTTTAAATAAACTAATCTTATCTGTTATGAAATATAAACATTTAACGTTTGACTTACAAATCTTTGTCTCATATCTGAATAACGCAGGAATAATATGAGATCAATCTCGGTAATACATTAACGAATTGAAAATGTCTCGCTTTCTGTATGAAAATTTACTGTAAGTGATAATGCTTGCGAAGGAGTTAGTTTCGGGGCGGGGCTACAACTTCAAGTAGATTCGTAAACTTAGACTTAACAGCTGTAGAGCACAACACAACAGAATACAAACGCTGATATCTGAAAATAATTATAAATCAACATAAATGATAAACAAGTGTTCGTATCATAGTTACATTCAAATAATACTTCAGTTTATAAGCTGTTTGCTTTTCATTACACATTTCAGAGTATCTACCAAGAAAATAGATCCAAAACATGTTACAAAATGGTATCTAATCTCTTTATCATCTGACATTACCATTGAAAGTTGTGAGGAAAATCTCAAATAGACGCTTATGGTTACGGGTTATGTCGTCTGTAGTCTGAAGACGCGGTTGGAATTAAAACCTGCGAATGTCTGCCTTTTAAATAGCTTTTTCACGTCTGTCTGTCCACACGCAATAACTCGAGAACCACTGAACATGTTTTTATAAATGTTGATATTGGAGACTTGTATTAAAATGTCAGCAGAATTCAATTTTGGTTAAAATCGGATACCAATAACACGTACTCCACACGAAGACTCACGTGCGATTCTGGGTTGGAAGTAACTGGGTGAGGAATCCCGAGAAATGTGCCCACTCAACGACGTCATTGGAACTCCGACTCTGACGTCATTCACAACTTTGAAAGGTAAAGGCCCCATAATTGTTCGAATTAATTTGTTTCGTTTATCTCACACTCGCTACATAGAGCGACAATTTGAGTGACATTACAATCCAAAATCCACGTAGATAATGACGACTTCCACAGTGTTTAAAGTTTCACTACACATATATTTGGAATAATGTAAATAATATTGTAATTTATTAATTAATTAATTACATTTTCGATTAGTTTTATTTTTTCGTAAATACATAAATACAACATAAATTTTAATCGACTGAAGTAATGCAGTTTAGTGGTTGTCTTAGTGGTGGTACTAGACTTCCTTATCGCTTGTTTAACGACGCTGTTATTGGCGGTGATTGCGAGAGCAGTAATTACATAATCAGAAGTTCTGAACAGTTCTTTATGCCAGATCATAATTCGTATTAAGCAGATATATCATGACGAACGCTGAATCTGTTACAGAATAATTCTTTACGTAAAAGAATTAAGACACTTTTTAAATTTCCCTCACTTAGCGCTTTCGTAAAGATCTCTGAAACTTACTTAAATACCCTACATCGAATTTTTGTCCAACCAAGTATTACGGGTTCGATTCCAGAGGTTTCAGAATTTTTTTAAAAAAAAAGTAGAAATGATTTATTTTCTTCACAATTTTGGGAGAACGGGAAAATAGTTGTTCCAAAAAAGTTCAACAACAAAAATACCCTGTAAAATTGCGAACTAATGGAATAATAATAATAATAATAATAATATTTTTGAGTTCTCGTTTACGTAATTCTGCACAACGCATTCTTATTGAAGTCCGTAGTACTTTGAAGACCTAACCACCAGGACTCCTCTGAAACATCGATAAATAACTACCAAAGTACATGGTGCAATATTCCTGAAAAGTCACATTCGTGTTCATGCTATTATGTGTAGTATGAAGTATATCAGCCATTTTAGAAAGAGAAGTCTGTTACAAACAATTTTAATTCTGAATAAAAGTTAAACTTATGTTTATATTTACTAGAACACTGACTATAATTGTGAAGTGTATTTTTGTTAGAAATTGAATTGAATAAATGTAATCTGTTGTCTAGTTATTTTATTTCAATAGACACTAAGATACTTGTGACAGTATTAGTCATAAGGTCGACTGAGGAATATTAAAATGTGAGCTGTGCGGAAAAACCGGACATTTTCTCTTTGTGTCTTGTGTCCATCTAAACTCAATAAACCTGGATTTAAAAAATCAATGCCTGTTTCACATCCTTGTTTCCTACATAACAACAGAAGGGGTGAAAATAAAAGGACTTTGAAAGAACCTTTATGTACTCTGTAGCTAGCTGGAGTACGGTACGAGTAGAAAGCTTTTCCAATCGCTAGGAAAAATAAAGTCAGGAACTGTGGATATTGGAATCAGGTGCAGAGATGCTTAGACAAAAGTCGATATAAGCTTTCGCTATCTCACAGACAATCGAGGGAACTTGCAGCCTTGTTTTCTTTTATATATAAATGGCTGGCATACTAATTTAAGTCACAGTTGACACACTAATTTATCGAATAAATTAATTAAATTAAAATACATAATTTACGTTTACGAATATGCCAGTAATTAATATGTTGTTGTTGTTCTGATCGACGTTTCAGAGTTTTGTCCTGCTTCTATCATCATAGCCATGATGATGGAATCAGTAGGTATCTCAAAAACGTCGGTTAGAATCTACCAGACTACACAACACAATATCCCAAAAGATAGTGTTCTCATATTCATGTAGTATTTTAAATCTTAGTTGGTTTACGTGTACAGACATGCGAAAAATAATATATGATTTGTTCTGCCATTTGAAATACTGATTTATATTTCATATTCCGCCTCGCGAAAAACTTTAATTTGTAGTTAACAGATCAATACCGTAGTCTGAATAGGACATTAAGCTATCCCAAGTAAATACGCAGAGATAGGTCAGAATACCAAATTCCTATCTCGGCGTTAAAGCATGATAATCATTCTGTTGTTACGTCATGGGGGTATATCAGTGACCGACAATTAATATGAATTCAGGAAACACGTCACAGATACTTCCGCCATTACGTGCTACCAGATGATAATAATCTAATGGTCGCGGTGTAGTGTTACAGTTGCTACGTCGTAATTAAGACTGGGATACGTAAGCTTTGGTTTTATCTGTTTGTTTTGCCGACATTAATACACAGGCGAGAGTGTTTGTTTATGGATGAGCATTCGTCCTACTACTAGAAGGTCGATTATCACACAGAAAATCGAGTTTTATTTTAAATAAAACCTATAGCAAAATGTAGTAAAAGAAACGGGTTACTCTTTTGATACAGAAACAAAATAACTTATGGAATTAAAGAAAAGGCATAATTCTCAAATTATGAAATTATTTATATTAATTCTTGTCCGTCTAATCACAATAAATTCTTATTAAATATTAAAATATTACAATAATTAACATAATATTTAAAATATCAAATGATGTTCTTTATCGAAATATTCGATTTACATAAGACCATTTACATTAATGTAAATCGAATATTTCGATAAAGAACATCATTTGATAATTTTAAATATTTTAAATGTTAATTATTGTAATATTTTAATATTTAATAAGAATTTATTGTGATTAGACGGACAAGATTTAATATATATTTATTATATCACAATATGACGCAAATTTACCATCTCTTATGAAATTATAATAAAATATGAATTAATTTATCCAGTCGTAAGTTTTACTTTGCAAATGATGCTACAATCAAGCAGATTTTAGAATCAGTTTTAACTAAATTGATAATAAACTAAGAAACCGTGTAAGTATAAAAATACGAAATAAGTAATTTCCAGTTCAATTTCAACTGACGTCGTCCATTAGCACAATTGGGTACGGTTTGTGTTTGACTGCATATGATAATGTTACGATAGATGGCAGAGTATTCTGTTTCACAAGCAGGCAGTTTTTAGATGTATTTCTAAAATGGGAAAATAAAATTTTACAATAACGTTACTGATGGTATATTTTAAAGTTATTCTCAATCGAAGGGGGCAGTTTAAGTGATATGGGAGAAAGAAATGTGCAATGAATATAAAGGCAAACAAGAAAATGGTTAACGGATGAAAACAGAAAATATATGATTCCCCGTTGAATTTTAACGGACCTTTTTCCTGTAGTGTACACGAACGGACGGAACGTTTAAGTTCATGCCACGCCAGGTTCACGGCAGTCAGACGAAGGTGGAAAATGAAGGTATTTCTTCCTGTAAGTACCACATCACGGGAGAGGGGCAAAGCCCTTTGCACCGCAGACGGATATGAGTAGTCGGTTAAATACCCTGGCCCACTTTACGACAGGAAAGAGGCCTTGGTTCCCAGTGGACATAAGGGTGTGGGGGAATATGAGGTGGTAACGGGAACATTCATTGCCACTGTACAGAATCGAACCCCCTGACTTCACAACTTCAGGTTAGGAAATAAAAGAATAATAAATTATGCAACCTACTTCCTGTATTTATGCATAAAAATACACCGAAAATTATAATTCAGGCTACATATTTCGCAGATATTTTGTTTCGTAAAAAAATCTAATACGGTAGACTCCCGATTATACGGCGGTGGATTAACCGTGGTATGTCTGGCTTAAGTGGAAAATATAAATTACTTTACAAAACATAACGTTTAAAAGAATTAATAAACATAACGACTTTTTGGTAAATAATAGACCTACATTTCAATAATAGATTATTCAATAGAATTAGATTAGATATCGCTGTGTCTACACAAGAACTCACGCAGGTCAAGTCACGTGATGTAACCTGCTCGCTCCCAGTCCGTCATTTGTTTTTCAACAGTCTAAGTGCGAGGATGTCTTTTTCACAAGTGCAAAGAGTGTTCGTTGTCGAACACTACCTGGCATCTCGTGGTATCCTGGCATTGTGGAAAGTTACTTTCCTCGCAAAAATAAAGAATTAAATTGAATTAAAAATAAATTTATGGATACATTTCCCGATTCTACTCTGCTAAACAAATCTACAGTATTTCGTCTGGTAAATCTTTTCCATGACACAGAAACTCTCTATCATTTTTTATCAAAGACGAAAAGAGACTCACAAATATCGTAACGAATTTTCGACTTGTGTTATGTTTTATTACATATTTCCTTGATGTTACTTTCAGGCTATTATTTATACTGAAATAATACATCAAAGAGAGTTAAGTCAAGGTTCACTATTTGGAAATTACTGATCCATATTCGGGTTGCAGAAAAATATTCCCATGAGACAACCGTCTACATATACCGTTGAGTGGAATTCTAGAATAGATTATCCTCAAAGCTCTGTTGTCGCAGCAATTCCTGGTACTCATTTCTGCAGCGTCATTGTAGTGTCTTATTAAAAACAATTATTTGAGTTACTCTTAATTCATTACAAAAATTTTAGTGTTTAAAATTCTCCTATTACAGTAAAGTTTTCGTCATGACTGAACTGAGATAATAAAGCATATACATATTAAAATTATTCGTTTCATTTAATTACAAATTTGTATATGCATACACAATTTTATTTACCTCTTATTCGTCACGTTACTATCTAATATAAATGCAAAGTTAGATCATTTCCAGCATTGTAGAGTCCTTTAAAGAAATCCTTTGAAGAGCGTGGCGGTTTTATAAACTCGAGGCAGTCACATCATGCTAATTTCTTGAAAATAATCCGCTCTCTAGTCTAGCTCGTCTCCACAAGGTATAAGCCAATTCCATTTTAAACGCGATTTCAGTGCAATATAGCACGCTGTCACGTTCTTTGCCTAATATCCATGTTAATTAGATCACCGTAGCCTGCAGATGGATGCAGGTGTGAAACTTTCTTTGTTTATAGATGCTATTTCTGTTACGGAATCAATGGGGCAAGAAGACAGATTTAGTCATCTATAGTCTTTATCAATCAATCAATCAATTAATTCCTGTAACTCCTACGTGAATCATAGGATCTCCTTTCGGAGGTTTCATAGTCTTTAAATCGTGCATTTATGAGTAGTGAGTGACCAGCCCACTGCCTCTGCACAATTTCTACTCACTCCTTATTTGACTGCCAGAGCAATCTAGCAGTGAAGCTGTGAATCAGGATAGATTTGGGTGAGAAATTGACGCTGAATTTTGCTTACACTGATTATTAATCGTTTGTGCCATCCTTAAGGTGTCAATAGCACCTGCGTGTATATTTTATTCATCAGTAGGATTTATATTACAATGAGATGGTAAAGTTGCGTCATATTGTGATATAATAAATATATATTGTTTAGATCTTGTTCGTCTAATCACAATAAATTCTTATTAAATATTAAAATATTACAATAATTAACATTTAAAATATTAAATGATTTTTCATTTTTCATGATGGTCTAATGTAAATCGAATATTTCGATAAAGAACATCATTTAATATTTTAAATATTTTAAATGTTAATTATTGTAATATTTTAATATTTAATAAGAATTTATTGTGATTAGACGAACAACCTGATTTCGAATGGGCTTCAAGAATTTGTTAAGAAATACTGTTTTTCATTTAGGAATAATTTCACGATTCAAGGTCGTACGAATCTTTGTGTTTTAATTATTTCTGCTGATTTTCTGAAGATTAAGTATTGTGTTGAACACTGTCTATTATTTTCTGTAGGCTAGAATTTATTTTTATATATAAAAATAGGATAAATACACGTTATAATATGGAATGTCTTAGAACACCTGTATAAATATGTAGTTTAAAGTGTTAGCTTT
>NW_019060605.1:167721-180398 GCF_000696155.1 Zootermopsis nevadensis | reverse complement strand
TCAAATGTCGGTCAGGAAGCCGGCTGTAATGATTCACGTTTTCCTCAGGTTTCTTTCGTAACTCAAGAAAAATTTTAGGAAATTTCCCAAAATTTCAATACCGCTTCCTTCCTAATCCTTTCCAGTTTGCGACTAAATTACGTGGATATTCGGCAATGATCCCATTGTTCAACGTAATGCAGAGTAAATGTTTAATGCCTTAAAACTTTTTGTTGTGTTGTCTCGCAAAACAACCATCATATATTCTTACTTATAAAGAAAAATCTGTATTTTACATTGCGACATGTGTTTTTTCTTTGTTCCTTTCTGTATTTCTTCATTTATGTCTATTTAATCTGATGACTTATTCCATAATTACACTTCTGAACGTGACTGTACATCATTGCATTGCTTTTACAAAGACTGTACAATCAAACCAGTAATTGGCTCTTAGTCTGTTAATGCACGTCTTACGCTGTATTTAAATATCAAGTTCTGGGAAGAAAAGTGACACATAAAATAGAAATCCGAATGCATTGAAAATTTACTCTGTAAATCTCAGATATTCATATTAATAAACCTGAAGTAAAGCATCTCCCATTTTGTTTCAAACTTCATTGATGGGAAAGGAAAAAGGCAAAATAGTTTTATTTTATAATGACAGATTACTGGTCAGGCTACCACAAATCATTGGGTTTCCTCATCAAATTTTGATGTTCTCTGGTGAGCATTCTTTACATTTTATACGTTAGATTCCACGTGTTGTATCTCGGCCTACACACCGGAAAATGTTTCTTTGTTTTTTCTCATGTCCCCCAAGCAGTGTCAGATAGAATTTTATAAAAAAAATTACCATTTTTCCCACCATTTTACCATCTCATTATTTATTATTAGGTAAACCAAGAAATTTTGGATTTGATTTTCAGCTGTGACAATGTGAAAAGAGTTGCAGGCACAAGACAATTAAACTAAAATTCATGTTTAATAGAAAAACCTTTCTGATCTTTCTTTCTGGGCAGAAGATTTACTTTAAATAGTTTATATGACGTAAATTTATATATTATATATTAAATCTTGTCCGTCTAATCACAATAAATTCTTATTAAATATTAAAATATTACAATAATTAACATTTAAAATATTAAATGATGTTCTTTATCGAAATATTCGATTTACATTAGACCATCATTTTTCATGTTTCACTACATGTTTCAGTTCCTAAAAGAACCATCCTCAGGTGTATATAATTATATAAAGCTTCAAAAATATAAATAATTCAAATACAATTTTCATACATTATGCCAGCGTGCATTTTTATTACATTTTTACCAGAATTATTTATCGTTTTGAAGCTTTATATAATTATATACACCTGAGGATGGTTGTTTTAGGAACTGAAACATGTCGTGAAACATGAAAAATGATGGTCTAATGTAAATCGAATATTTCGATAAAGAACATCATTTAATATTTTAAATATTTTTAAATGTTAATTATTGTAATATTTTAATATTTAATAAGAATTTATTGTGATTAGACGGACAAGACTTAATATATACTTATTATATCACAATATGACGCAACCTTACCATCTTATGACGTAAATTGTTTCCGTCATTATGTTGTTTGGGCTGGGAAGTTCAAATATCATCCGCCGTGTAGTCCAGCGCCTTTTGTAATGCGTTTAACGTGTATAGAATACTTACTAATTACTAAATGTGTAATAGGATAGTTATATTCTGCATCAACCTCAAAGCAGGATAATGCGATTGTAACATATCAAATGCTAATGCTTATGAAATAGCAATATCTGATCCTACATCAATAAATCATTCATTAAATCAGTTCTTCGATATGTCGTACAATATAGAACGTTAGTTGGTCATTGATTTGTACGTGTTGGTAACATTATGTGATTGTAGTTACCTATTTAAGATCCTAGTGGTAATAATATATACCTTCTAGAGTCAGTATAATGAATTTTGGGTATATAAGTATGGTTGTCAGTATAAACAGAGATTAATTCATTTAGTCTTTATATTATTTACTTTTTCAGGATCATAAAAAACAACAACAGAACGTTCACCCACACAAAAATCATGTTAAGCACGACGTACATATCCAGAACTTCGAATACGATATTAAAATACAATAAAATCTAGAAGGAAACATCATTTGAAATCTGATAAACATCTGACTAAAAGTTGCATTTAAGAAATTATATTTAAGTTTATATAATTTTTTATACACCTGAAGATGGTTCATTTAGAACTGAAACATGTCGTGTAAAAAGTGATGTTCTAATGTAAATCGAACATTTCGATAGAGAATAGCATTTAATATATTTTAAATATTTAAATGTTAATTATGGTAATATTTTAATATTTAATAGGAATTTTATTGTGATTAGACTGATAAGATTTAAACAAATAGAGATTAATTCGTTAAAAAACATTTACCAGTTAACATTTGTAACAGAGAAATGTCGTGTTAGGCTGTGACTTAATTGTCATATAGGCAAATTATTTAGACTAGACGCTACTCTGAATAAGTCCAGCCAAATCCCTGACATGTCTCCAGATGTAGCTCACAAAACACTCTTTTTCAAGATAAGCTTTGTGTTTTAACGCAGGAATGATTTAACCTATCATTGGACTAAATCTTGCGCTTCGCTGCGTGATTAATTGGTTTGTTAGTTAATTACAAGCTTCGGTTTCAAAGATTTCATGCTTAATAGGGAGATCATATATGAACTCGTCTGTAAGGCTGTTTTATATCAGAAATTATTCAACGGATGTTGGCAGAAATTCATATTGTGGATCTACAGTTATTTTTTGTTCCGTCGTTCCAATGTTAACCACAGTTTACGTGAAGCTCATTTAAAATTTTCTAGATTTTTATAAGAAACAGCTCATAATACAAATTTTGCGTCGTGACATCAAACATTATTCTCATTATATTTGATGTATTCAACAGCTTATAAGATAAATTGTTTCTGAGTTTTCACGGTGTGATATACTTTTCAAAAATGGATTTTTATCTATAATAAATTAAGTATCAAATATGCGGGATAGCAAAGAACTCTTTTGCAAATATGTTTACTCTTTATGAATATATTTTTACACTTCCCAGCTTATTACAGTAGTGGATTGGGTGTTAATTAACAATATAGTGCTCATTTAACAATTAACGAAAAATTGCAAGTCAGGACTCAACTGCAGTATTCTTTACGTGTTACGAAGATAATTAAGCTGTAACGCATACATTTATAATTAGCAGACAAGATTATATGTAATATTTTCAACGTTTAGGACTCATTTCTGATTCTGAGTAACCCTAAATAATTTAGTCGATATTTAAAATTGTCTACGTATACCTACAAGAATATCTTTTCCCTATCATAGTCAATGTAGTAACTAGCTAAGGACTTGGCGACCAGGGGTTCGATCCCCGACGGGGGCAGAGGATATTTCCTATAGCCTCTGTGTCTAGAGCTGTTCTGGGGTCCTCGCAGCCATCAAATGGGTACCGGGTTCCTTTGCCGGGGTTAAAGCGCGGCCGGGGCGTGATGCCATCTAGTGCCGAGTTAAAGAATGAGTAGGAGCTATATGATCTCTCCCCCGAAGCGCCTACATGGCGTATAGTGGGACAAATTTTACTTTGATTTAAATCACAAATACACTCTGGCTCTCCTTATGACAAATGATGACCTCACCCGTTATGCTGGGACCTAGTACAGATGCGATCTGCGGAGTGTCCTCATGAAGCTCGACTTCTTCACTGCTGCGCCGATAAAGCTTGAAGAGCCAAGCCTCGCACCGTAGTCTTAACCTGGTGTCACGGGAGGTTGCCCTCTCCGCTTCCAGCTCCAGGGTAGATCTCGAAGTTTCCAAGCTTCCTCCAGGTTCCGGGAAGATAATGGTAGGTGGAGGATCCAGAACCTTAAAAAAAGAATACAATACGAATTTTGAGGTCTCACAGCTGTGACAATGTCGAAGATGGTCTTCTGGGTTTTATATCCGCGTGAAACTGGAGGCAGATACCAGAGTTTCGAAGTAGCATTTACTAGTACTCAGGGATGGATGAAGATGGAGGCAGTGTGCTCCTGGTGTCTACGTACATGTTCATGTGGAGTTACAATCCAGAAGGCGAATATAATAATTGAGATGCGAACTTCATATTACGGATAATGGTTAAACGTAATCGGTGTGAAGAAATTATGAAGGAAAGAATAAAGTGTAGGAAGAAGGAAAGGAAAGGAAAAACAACAAAAATGAAATTTGGAGTAAAGAATGACTGGGAACCTGCACACACACGAGCGAACCAATTTCAAAAAAAAAAAAAAAAAAAAAAAAAAAAGGGGGGGGGAGTCTTTTACTCTCCTTGTTTTAAATTCTTTCCAGACATGAGAATAAGAGACTTTGGCCTCCCGTAGGGCCCTCTTGTTTTCATTCTCAATGAGTAACACATGTTTAATCGATATAATTTACATATATGTATCTGTGCACACAAGGACAATTCGTGGAGATGTATCTTTATGTATAATGTGTTCAATATGACCAACGTTCTGTCATACAACTTCAGAAACGTTAACGGCTACGAACGTGATAACTCGACGGCACGTATCGTTAAAAGAAATAGGGTACCAATTCCGTGCCCCACCCTGGTTTGCCGTTCAGTGCACAGTGGTTCATGCAAGATGGGGCTACACCACAGACAGCAAACTTCCTACAAAACCCTTTAGGTACAAGTGTTATTTCTCACCGACATCCTGTTGGCCATGGCTGTGGACAGAAGTGGCCACCCAGTAGCCCGGACACAAATCCTAGCGACTTCTTCCTTTGGGTTTGTCTTAAAGGAAAACTGTTTCCAAGAACGTCAGCCTCAATAACGATTTTTTCAAATATGGAGAAATTTTGAGAGATTTTTACTGTCGAGTGTTTAATGTCTTAGAATGTTTTACGTTATGCGTCCCTCTTTCTTCAAGCACTTGATATTGATCTATAGCAGTGGTATTCAACCTGGGGTACGCGAAGAATCTTAGGAGTTACGTGAAATTTAAAAAAATATATATTATTTTATGATAAACACTGAATAATCAGTAATGTAATTTATTTAATTTATTTTAGATGTAGATTATATACTATGTATAACTTGAATTATACACCAACAACTTTGGGGGTACAAAGTTGAAGAGAAATTATATGTGGGGGTACGCGAAGACATCTTAGGGGGTACGTGAAATTTAAAAAAAATATATTATTTTATGATAAACACTGAATAATCAGTAATGTAATTTATTTAATTTATTTTAGATGTAGATTATATGCTATGTATAACTTGAATTATACACCAACAACTTTGGGGTACGAAGTTAAAGAGAAATTATATCTGGGGATACGCGAACAAAAGAGGTTGAATACCACTGCAGATCGCTACCTCAATGTATGCAGTGTATTAATCACTTGATGATTTGATTGTATGAAACATTTGAAAAATAGTGTAATAGAATACGTTAAGAAATGAAGTTAAGGAATAGGGAACAGGATTAAGGAGAGAAATAGAGAAATGTAGTAAGAACATCAGTAATACGAACTTATGACGTGTTTTCACGTTAGGATGTACTCGGCTGCTATGAAGGTCTCATAACAAAGACATCTGAGGTTTAGCATTTATTATATTTTGTTTATTACGTAAAGATGTCTTCATTTTTGAATGCATACAAGAGGAAGAATTTTCCTTGAGGAACATCCATATACAATTTCTTACAATAATACGGAACCTACACTTGTTATGATATTTTCCCCATTTTCCTGAAAATTCCATTTTCCAAATATTCTCCTTGAGTACCGTTAAACTATGCACTTTCCTTAACCCGACACACCAAATTCCTCATGCACATATTAAACACGTGGTAAAATTATGCGTTTTAAAAATTTCTCACAGTTTGATGGATGCTTATAACAGTCAGAATATGTAAAAGCCTGGTGGAGTACTATAATGAATTCGAAACACTGAGCGGATTTTAATAGAGACACTGTCACTTAACAGTCTGAGTGATTTTGACACTGAAAATGAGTGACGTCACCATTTCACTAGTGCTAATATAAATTGTGACCAGGTCCTGAGAGAATTTCGCATCACTTTTCCTCGTACGTCGAAATATTATCATCATTACCCTACTCCGAAGCAAAATTAATGCATACATTCCCTTAGGAACAGATACCACGTTTCAAACCCATACAAAAAGAAACCATAGTTCCCAAATATTTGAACTTAGAGCTTATTGAACATCTTTCCATCTTACATTCAGTCAAGTTTCTTCTGTATCTACTGGCATATCGACCTCCTCACTAGAATCTAATGAGGTCTTTACTTTTCATTAGGGCAAAAACATATTTTCGCCCGTCACAGATCGTAAGAACATTCGAAACACCAAGTCAACTACCAGCAAGTGAGACTGTACTCGTATTTAGAACCGTCTTGCTCAATCAGCTTTACGCACTGCACCAATATAAAGCCGTGGCCGATTCTTTCGGTGGACATCAATATCCAGTGACGTCACATTTTATTATTTTTTTTATTTAGTGTTCTGTCTGACGACAGGTCCATATGAACAGGATCCTTCCATCCTTTTCTCGGACTGGGACCTGTTCATATACGTTCTTGGCAGATGATCCAGAAGTGGTTTGCCATTGCCTTCTTCTGTGTGTGAATGGAGTAATTGTTGGGATGCCACGGAGAAACCGGGGAAGCCCCAGGAGGAAAACTCTCCGTGTTATAACCAACCCTTAACGCGTAATAGACACTTATATTAGTTTATATTAAGCTATGAAGTTATATAACCTGGGTTGACGTTACATTTCAATTTATCGTACAAAATCTTGCGCAGTGCAGATTATCGTTGGATCTATAGCGAAACTCCAATGGACACACGCGAATTATATCAATTATTCATAAATGGTATTTTCTCATCCTACCGAATAAATTAATTTTACTCACGTATGGGTTGTAAAATTTCTCCGCAGACCATTATTATTATGCAGGGGAATGTTGGGAGTTGGATGTGGTTTGCGTTTGTAGGCAGTTTGAGTGGGATTATGGGAGAAAATGATCACACAGGCAATTTATTTTGAAGTTTCGTTCAAAGTACAATCAATCGGCGAACTCAGCATTTTTATCAGCTACGGTGCGAGGGATATACGGTTAAATTAAACAAGTGATTTATTACCAACGATAATGTTAAGCCGATAACAATCTACGCCACTTTTCGTACAGTCTGAGAGAAATTCTCTTGTTCTATGTCACGAGCTGTTGTTAGTTAAAAGTCCCTGACAAGTGAAGAGAAGAAATCTAATTTTCTTAATTAACTGATTTGTCAGTTGTTCGCTGTCTCATTTGTGGTTTATTTAATGAAGTTGTCAGTAGAGTACGAAGTTAAAGGATGAGACGATTAATGAATCATGAATTAGAAAGGGTGTAGTAGGAAACGATCCTGTCCATTACGAAAGCAGGGTAGAAAGAAATGTGTGACGCACCTTGTCTTACTGTAACGCCACATCACATAAATTAAAGTTTCAATTAGATTCTTTGTGGTACTTTTCTGTTTCGTATCAAAATATGTGAAATGACACAATACATTTCTTAACATTTTATATTAAAGTTTATTTTATTAAAAATAACATTTAATATCCTCAAAATAATTGGTCTTTAAAGTATAATTTACCCATGGGGGAAATTATAAACGTGTCTGAGATCTTAGTTTTTCGCGTCGGTGACAATGATAATAGTGTTCTTTTGGGTTCTGGTGTCATATGGCGCCCGGAAGATGGAAACAGTACGTTTCTCCGAAACGTTGGCAGTCCACACGGCGGCAGAACCCTCAAGGACATAATTTTCAAACGTAAATATAATTATACAATTAAGCAGCCTGATTATTTTGTGGTAAAATATTAAACTACTATAGAATTGTTTCCAATGAACGAATGAATAAGTGAATTGTGTGTCCAAATTCAAAAGATAAATAAAATGTTAAGGACATATCCAAGGAATTATATACAGCATCTGACAGACCCGTAGTACAAGATATTGGCCGAACAGTCGATTACGATACGTAGATAAACAATCAATGTCGAGCGGTATTCGTGTCTAGTTTCATACTCCACAAATTTACGATCTACAAATTTGATGAGTTGTTAGCAGTCTATTTTAATAATGAAAACATAACCTAAAAAGAACAGTTTAAGTGCTGGCTGTCAGGTAAAACTAGTGTATACATTGTCATACGATAGAATTCTCTTTCCAAGTTAAAGTATTTAGACCTATTGTTTGGAGCTGTTAAATGCGTAAACATTATTAATATTATTTTGAAGCACAGAATAAGTTTACGTTTAATTTGTTGGACGTAAATTAACCTGAAAGTTTCCTACCTTTTTCTTATGACTACACCTAATTTCGTAAGCATAACTCGAATATCTTATTAGTTAATGTTATCAAACACCATGTTGATTTTTTATATTCTACAGAAAAATTTCTGCAGTAATAGTGATATATTTTTATGAAACTTGTTCCCATAAGCACCACTTTCAGAATCACTTATTAAGTGGCGCTAGTGTCGCCTAACAGCCACGATGGTCTAGCGGTTAGAACACTAGCCTTGTAATCCTGGGGGCCTCGGGTTCGATTCCCGGCAGTGCCCGAATTTATAACTTGTGTTGGGCAAGGCCGTGGTCTAGGCAACACGGAGTTTTCCTCCGTGGCATCCCAACAATTACTCCATTCACACACAGAAGAAGGCAATGGCAAACCACTTCTGGATCATCTGCCAAGAACGTATATGAACAGGTCCCAGTCCGAGAAAAGGATGGAAGGATCCTGTTCATATGGACCTGTCGTCAGACAGAACACTAAATAATAATAATATAATAATAGTGTCGCCTACACATCACAAGTTCGCGCGTTCACCATGTTGGTAACACTGGTCGTAAGAATTTAAAAATTTACGTGGCCGTGTAGCTATCAATGACATGAATTTCATGTAAAGTTTTCTGATTATTGGTCTAGTGGTTCAAATGTTTTAACGGATACATGACCATATGTGGCTCGTTTCTTTAATAAAAAAATTCAAAAACGAGGGGCACCAAATTTCCTTCAAATTATTTCAAATTTAGACGTAACAAAATCCACAGATGCATACACAAGATCAGACTGGATGTTATACAAAGTTAAAAGATTCAATAGACTACCGATTCTGGAGAAGGACCAATATTCCGAAGCGAAACCCAACAAATTTAGACTTTGTAAAAATATTTACTCACCAAGATGAAAATAAAGCTAGCCTATCAATAGTACATCAATCTCTCTGACAAAATGGGAACGAGACAAAGAATTGTTATATAACATGTGATTAAAACAAATATTCCTTGATTTAAGAGTAAAATATTAATATATAGTCGTAGTTTACCATAATTAAATTCAAAACCAATAACCAAACACAAATATTGCACGGACTCCTACTGCAGAAGTTTACACTCTTCGACGTTTCGGCAACAACGCTAACAATACCAGTACACATTCAATGTTTCCAGGTCAGTCCAAATCGAGATTATTGTTCTGAGAAATGATTTCCATATCTTGGGGGGAAACCTGGTTTCATATTGCTGTCACAGCGTCTCATTTACGAGGTGCGATCGGAAAGTTTCTAGACTGCGCCTATAACAACCCGTACACTTATCTCAGGTATTAAATTCATCCATCACCCTCGAAGTAGTTCCCCTGGGAGTGACCACAACGATCCCAGCGCCGCTGCCAAGCCTGGAAATCTTTCTTTGTCAGCCTGTCAAGCACCATCTGCGATTCTGCCTGAATCTCTTCTATCATCTCACGTCTCCTTCCCTTTAGCTGAATTTTCATCTTTGGGAAGAGGCAGAAGTCACACGGAGCTTAGAAAGGAAGTTGGGGTCGGTTCTTGCAAGATCTTTGAGCTCCTGACAAACGAGAAGTCGATTCTGCTTCTGGTCCTCAGACAGGATGCGTCGCATGTGGAGTTCTTCCTTTAGAATCAGCTGACAGGTCCCATCCGGTTCGCACTCTATTGACACAGTCTGAAAACTTTCTGATCGCACCTCGTACATGTTTTAGTAAGTAATACAATTAATAAAACTTGGTGAAATTGTAGACATTACCATACATCAGGCTTGTCAAACTCTGTTTACTAAGGGCAGCTTATAAATGGTATGAATATCCCAGGGGACTTCACGTGGGTGGGAAAATTCATAAATAGGATTATTAAAAAAGTTTTCCCACTATACGCCATGTAGGCGCTTTAAGGGAGGGGATGTATAGCTCCTACTCATTCTTGATCTCGTCGCTAGATGGGAGTGAGTGTTCAGCGTCACGCCCCGGCTACGTAGGGCAAAACACAACCACCATAAATTGAATTTCTCTGTTTTCCTACAAATATTTCAATATAACACATTTTAATATAATTTAGTAGTAATGGAGAACAACGGTACACAAGTGGCTATTTACAAAACGATGTACTCATTTGCCATGCATTTTAAACACAATTTATTAAAATTGGGAAATTTAAGGTCGTAATTTATGTACTGTACAATTCAAGAGCTCAGTCAGGCCTCATAAAACAAAGAGGTTTGCAAATTTGACATGCCTGCTGTAAACAGTCATAAATTACTAGTATTGTTAATCAAATAAATATTTACCAAAACGAAACGTATACAAAATAAAACTTTTTGGGTCATCTTGTTTTATGCACAAATATATTGTACGACGAGTCGTGTTTGAAAAAAAATATATTTAAGCTTTTATTTGGCGAATATTTATTTAGTAATGAGACTTTAAGGTCATTTAAGACGTTGCATTGTTCGGTTTTATCACTTTTTCAAACCCTTGACGAACTTTTCCTCTGTGGTTATTAGGGCGATATGGCAGAATTATTATTCCCGTTACGAATAAAGAGTCACTCCATAAAAACAAGATAAAATTAACTTTTGCGTTCCGCGTTATCACCTGACGATTTCTTATAAAAATACAATTAAATTCACAATTAACAACAGTAAGAAGCAAACAGTTTACTAACAGCATAATTTACCTGAACAAATAATTATATAATTAAATATTATATACACTGTGATATCTGTGATATGTTTGGGTTTGTAGTAATTAGCCTCCAATATTTTTAAGTAAATTATCTCTGACCAAGACGTGCATTGGACTATTTGAACACTGAAATTGTGGGTTCTAATCCAACTCGATACATGGATATGTTATATGTTATGCTATGTTAAGTAAAGGTCTCACGAGAGGCCTATAAGCCCGGCTAACCCGGTGCAAGGAGTCCTGTCAAGACTTTGAAATAATTTATAGCTTCATAAATTAATTCTGAATGCGAACAGAATATATTGCCCCCATCTGTAAAAGATGGAGAATATCTGGACCCATTAGGCAAGCAAAACCATACAGAACTGATGTAGAGACTATTTAATATATTTATTTTTTCTGTCTATATACACGGTATGGGGAGTAATGGTCTTTTAATATTTGAAATGTTCTGCGAACGCTGAGCTGGAAGTTTAATTACAAAATTAGCGTAATGAAATTCTGTAAACAATTACGTTAATTTGTATATTAGCGAGTCGAGAAAATCTTTATGATATTAGCAAGTCTCCCCTGATCTACTATTTATTCCGATAGATTTCTCGTAGCCTTTCTGTGTCTTCTAGCGAAATCAATGATGGCACCCCGAGAAAGTTCATGTTTGCAGATTTAAAAAAAAAATTTCCATCCTATTCGACGCAAAATTAATTAAAGCGGGACCTAGTCATTAGCATTCCAGCTTCGTATTTGGGAGGTCTTCGATTTAAATCCCGGCTATAATAAAACAGGGGTATTTCGTATATTTCCTTAGTATCTCCAGACAAATATTGGGATAATACTTTAAATTAGGCCAAAACTTCTTCCTTCCACAACATTTCTGTTCTTTACGTATTAATTTGCATATCACTAGGCGCTAAGTACTTGACAGCTTCCTTACATAATCTACAAGCAAAGAAGAAAATATCACAAAATAACCATTCATTGAAAATTAGCAGAGTACAATACAGAATTACTACAATTATAACTATTATAATTGAATAGTACACAAATACACCACAGCTTAAAATGGAATACTAAACTAACATTGAGGTTATGAAATGTGGTGTGTTTAATACATGTGACAAATATAATTTCTAATGTAAACGTACAAATTTAATTGTGACATGTGATGGACAGAAAGATGCTGGCGCACGTGAATTTATAGAATTATTTCATTCAAAATTCCCAAATGCTTTACATCAGTTTATGAATATACAAGTACCTCGTTAAACAAATGGTATTCAATTGCAGTTTCATAGTATAATTACTATTGTATTTCAGTCGAATCCAGTTAATATCTTTCTGGAGTTAGTAATATGCATAATAATTAAAATCCTGAAATGATACATACGAGGTGCGATCGCAAAGTTTCAAGACTGCGCATATAAAAACCCGTACACTTATCTCAGGTATTAAATTCATCCATCACCCTCGAAATAGTTCCCCTGGGAGTGAACACAACGATCCCACCGCCGCTGCCAAGCCTGGAAGCATCCCTGGAAATCTTTCTTTGTCAGCCTGTCAAGCACCATCTGCGATTCTGC
>NW_019060605.1:96334-110918 GCF_000696155.1 Zootermopsis nevadensis | reverse complement strand
GTGGAGGGCTTTGGTTAATTCGGTGATGAACCTTCGGGTTCGGTAAGCCATCTAGTTAGTTAGTTACTTTTAAAGCCGTATGTTAACATACACTCACTACTCACAATTGCACACTTCAAAAGACTAAGAAACTTGCGAAAGGAGGCTGCGAAGACCCACAACTGGGTTGTAGAGCCAAGGAAGGAGAATAAAAGTTGGACTTAGTTTGTTACAGTCTTGTAAAACTATTTTTGTAAAGCAAAAAGAACATTTGACATTAAGCTTTTTGTTGCAAATTCATTCAGACTACGTCGATGTTGATCTTCTGGGTTGTAACGCCGTGTAAACTCGACGGTACATGAAAGCGTTTCCGAGTAAATTACTCCGTGATATAATAATTCGTTGTAGGCTTTGATGTTGGCATTTTAAGGCACACATCTATTATCGCCATCGACACGCAGACCTAGCGTCGCCACGTTTTGGACTAAAGCAACTTTAATAGCTGTGAAATTGCTAAGACCTACACAAAAAAATTAATGAGAGTGGGCGAAATTAATTACGGAACTTGTATTTAAATCTCTCGGGGTGTCTGTGCCATAGCTCAGGCCACAGCTCAGACAATTGAAGGATGAGAGTTGTCTCCAAGTTTTTCTTTTCAATATCACCCCATCGCTGCTACATATTCACTCATATATAATCTGGAAGACAGACAGTGGACCAATAAGCGGCCGTAGATATACATACACATTGGCTCACCGTATCGTAACAATAATACAAATCTAATATGTCACATATTCAAACTGCAAAGAGTAAAAACGTTACAGTGGAACCACGGTTCCGGAGAATTTGACGTAAATACGAGGTGCGATCGGAAAGTTTCAAGACTGCGCGTATAAAAACCCGTACATTTATCTCAGGTATTAAATTCATCCATCACCCTCGAAGTAGTTCCCCTGGGAGTGAACACAACGATCCCAGCGCCGCAGCCAAGCCTGGAAGCATCCCTGGAAATCTTTCTTTGTCAGCCTGTCAAGCACCATCTGCGATTCTGCCTGAATCTCTTCTATCGTCTCAAATCTCCTTCCCTTTAGCTGAATTTTCATCTTTGGGAAGAAGAAGAAGTCACACGGAGCTTAGAAAGGAAGGTGGGGTCGGTTCTTGCAAGATCTTTAAACTCCTGACAAACGAGAAGTCGATTCTGCTTCTGGTCCTCAGACAGGAGCCTTGGCACAAACTTGGCTGCGATGCGTCGCATGTGGAGTTCTTCCTTTAGAATCAGCTAACAGGTCCCATAGCCTATCCCAACAATGTCGCACAAATCGTTGATGGTACGACGTCGATCTTCGTAACAGTTTCGGGCGTTGTGCTCGAAGATGGTCGGCCAGAACGCTCGTCATCATCGACAGAGGTTCGGCCATTTTTAAAACGTGAATGCCACACAAAAGTTTGTGCACGACCCATTGAGGACTCCCCAAATGCTTGCTTTAGCATTTCATAGGTTTCCGTAGCCGTTTTGGCGAGTCTTTGGCAAAATTTGATGCACACGCCATTCCGAAAGCGCAGGAGGGTCGGTGTAATGCACTACCAAAACGCCCGTAACTAAGAAACAAATGCTAATTCGATGATGCCGGCTGGCACACCGATTCACTATGAATGTAGGCCGCACCCCCTAGCAGCAGAAGCTCGTACTACATCCC
Organism: Zootermopsis nevadensis; assembly: GCF_000696155.1. The sequence continues at coordinate 109,242 of NW_019060605.1, read as the reverse complement.
CAAAGAAAGATTTCCCGGGATGCTTCCAGGCTTGGCAGCGGCGCTGGGATCGTTGTGTTCACTCCCAGGGGAACTACTTCGAGGGTGATGGATGAATTTAATACCTGAGATAAGTGTACGGGTTTTTATACGCGCAGTCTTGAAACTTTCCGATCGCACCTCGTACGTCTCTGTATTTAAATTATATAAACGTCTCTGTAAAGTAATGTAATTTAATGTTTTATAGGTAACAACAATGCCGAGTAAACAGATGACGTTTCCTAGGTAACATAACAATGCACGCAAGCTGACCATTGTTGTCGATTTGTTGATATGGATCTTTCACATTATTCTGTCACTTTTTCGTAACACCTTTTTGCGGAATGACCCTTCCATATGGACGTATTTACGTCTAAAATGTTTACTGTATTTTGTTAACATTTTTTTAATATCAAAAAGTGTTTCAAATAAAACTTCTAGATTAATAATATTTCTGTTTTATTTACCGCATTTTAGTGTCATGAGGGATTTCTTAAATTCACAGCTTTAATTTTAGTTTAAAGAAAAATGAAAGTCTTGTAAAATGAAATAATTCCAACAAAATTAAATCTGACCTGGAATTTTACGTTAAATCTTGAGTATCAATTCAACAGTTTTGATCGAATAATTTTGGAGGTCATAATGCTAAAAATATGGCGAGAAGGTTTAACCGCGATCACATCGTGAAAATGAACAATAATGATGAACGAATCTCCAAATTTCAACCCCATTTAGTGAACCCACCGGTTTTAAGTTTCTCGGGATTATAAGCACGGTACTTCGTAATGGTTTTGTTTCTAATGGGTCAGAAGGCCAAAATCAATACTGAAGGCGTCTGCAGCCACTTACATTTTAACAAGAAAATTGCATTTACAGTGGTGACCTGTCACGGGCAAGCCCAACATGTCTTCTTCCAAACTACGTTCCATTTTTTCTTATTAAGTGGCCGAGATGTTTCTTTCAGTCTCTTGTAAAATTAACATACGATGAAATCATTCACTTACACAGTTTAACACGATCGAATTCTTGTGTGGAATTAATTATAATCGTGTATTAGTTTGTGATTATAATTCTCATTACTTGATATAATTGTGTCATATTGTGAATTAAAATTTAATTATTCGTGTTTTTTCCGTCTAATCACAATTGTATATAAATAAAATTATACATAAGATATTAAAATATCATTTACATATTTGGTACAACTTTTTACTACATGTTTCGGTTACATTGAACCATCTTCAGGTGTAAAGTTAAAAGTTAAAAATTATAATCTTATAAACTAAAACTTAATTACTGTTGTTGTGTAACTTCTGATGATGTTTACTTCCAAATTCATTGGAGTGAGGGTATATTTTGAAGTGATAGTGGTTTAACATTGGCCTGTAACGTAAATAATTTAAAATATTTTTAATTATTACTGAACTTGAAAGAACGAGTATAGAAGACAAAATGTAATAAGGTAAAAATAGTAGACGTTTTATTCGCAAGTAAAGTTATAAATATAATTCATAAACACCATTTACATCTTGACACTATGGTATGTTAACCCTGCGTGTTATGGAAGAGTAATTTATTTATTTATTACAAAGAATAAATGGAGAACACATTGTTTATTTACATACGATGTTTGATTTACAGGGACAGGAAGTAAACATCATCAGAAGTTACACAACAACAGTAATTAAGTTTTAGTTTATAAGATTATAATTTTTAACTTTTAACTTTACACCTGAAGATGGTTCAATGTAACCGAAACATGTAGTAAAAAGTTGTACCAAATATGTAAATGATATTTTAATATCTTATGTATAATTTTATTTATATACAATTGTGATTAGACGGAAAAAACACGAATAATTATAATTCTCATTCTTTGATTGTGTTCAAATTTGATATTTTTTGTTTGTAAATTCGTCAGGCATTGAGGAGAAAAGGAAATCAGTGTCATACAAGTATTCAGATAAGTCTTGCATTTACACTTTTGACTTGAAATGTTATGGAATATTTTGGAATATAAATATGACGGCAGCAAATGTGGGCACTAATTTGGAAATAATTTTCAAAATCCGTATTTTGAGTCTTTCATTTGTCTTCATGCTCTCTTGTTGCAGATAAGTATATTTATAAACAGAGATAACCAAAAGCCTCTTAATAGGTACACTGCATTAAATTATTTAGGATTTTTTCATATATGCACTAATTTGAGATATGTTTGAAATTAAAGTTTTCCTATCGATTACCACAACACTTCACGAATATACCGCGTTACGAATTTGGGTACAAGAAATATTTAGCACGATAGTTACAAAAATCAAATTCCCTCGACAAGCTTTGGCGATGGTCCCTAATAAGAAATTTAAATGCAATTTAATAATTCAAGAGATTAAATATGCAACCGGATAGAAGGAATTGTACGTGGTTCGTGTAGCTCGTGTTAAAAAGGTAGAACTGAATATTTCAAAATATGGACGGTAGAATTCATGGTTTGTTTTCGTAGATGGCTGTTTCTGAGTTGTAGTGCCTTGCAGCCATATTCGGACTCAGAGCCGTGAAAATCTCAAATTCTACTCGGTTTGTTTTATTGTATTCCTGAGACAGCAAAGAATATTTCGTAAAGAAATCCTTATGACCGAATATCGAGTGTTCTAAGCGCAGATTAGTACACGATAAAATGTTAATGAAGAATTCAAACGCGCTTATTTAGGCTGTCATAATTTCAAATTCATAAACAAAGGCTAAAATAACTGATGTTTTATATACAGATTAGGGAGTCTGGATCAATCAGTATCCCGAAAATGTCCAGTTCGATTCTTGACTAGGGCAGCGTTATTCTGACTGGTATTTTTCGTAACTTTACTTACTTCAAGCTGCTGTAACACCGCTCTGCACACAGCATCGTTAAATAACAGACGAGATAAGCAACAAAGTTCATAAGATGATAGAGTTGCGTCATATTGTGAAAATATATATTTAATTAATTAATCTCGTCCGTCTAATCACAATTTAATTTAAAATTAAGATAATTAAAATAATTAAAATACCATGTGATGCTCCTTATCGAAACATTCGATTTACATTTGGAACATCACTTTCTCACTACATGTTCAAATATATTAAAATTATGATTAAGTTTTAAGTTTATATAATTGTAATTTTTACACACCTGAAGATGGTTCATCTAAGAACCGAAACATGTAGTGAGAAAGTGATGTTCCAAATGTAAATCGAATGTTTCGATAAGGAGCATCACATGGTATTTTAATTATTTTAATTATCTTAATTTTAAATTAAATTGTGATTAGACGGACGAGATTAATTAATTAAACAAAGTTCATGTTTAATGCATCGTTTTCAAATTCAAAATAACGAATTTCAAAGCGTCGTTTGCACTTTATAACTCATTGAATAAAGGAAAACTGATAGGCAGTCAAAATAAATTCTCCTCCTTTTGAAACACTTGTAGAAATATTAACTGTCTGTCCTGAAAACATGCTCTGCTATCTCTCAAATACTTTCTGTGTTACTGACTTATTCTGCGTATCTATAAATATACGAACATTTGTTTATAACATTCAATGAACAAATCCTCGGTTTATAAGCGTGACTTGACAAACAATTACTGTTACGAGTCACAACAAACTCAAAAATGTTTTCCTCATGGGTAGCCCGTGATTTGACTGGCTAAATATGCACCCACCCCAAGACGTTTGTGTAGATGAAATATCAACACCATTAATCGAACTGATTGATACTTATTTCTTAATCACAGTTTACTTAATCAACTATTATATTAATTCGATCATAGTTAAAAAACGAGCGTAGTTTACGTCTTTCAAATCAGCAGATGGAATTAAGTGTTTTTAATAGTTCACAGTCAAATTAATCGGTATCTTAATATCCGGTGTACTTATTAATAAATACATGTAAATAAATCTATCATATATATGTGTGTGTGTAACAAAATTAAAATATTATTTATAGAGTAATGGACGCCTGTATGCATATTCCAATCCTATTCCAGGTTCCAGCCTTTGTCTACACATTTTACATGATTAAAATCCATCCCTGCTCTGTGTTTAATAATACGCATTTAAGAATGTTTAATTCTCCAAAACATCCCATAAGTCTGAAGTCATATGTAGAATGTAATGTTGTTTCGTAAATGTATGTAGCGTATAATGTGATCTTGCATGGGTGAAATGTTTGTAGTGGTTTTTTATAATCGGTGAAATATGAAGAGTGGAGGAGGTCCGTCTGGAAGTAATGTTGTGTTGTAACTGAATAATATTTTAATATTTAATAAAATATTTTATTGTGATTAGACGGTTAAAATTAAACAATTATAATCATCACAATATGACGCAACATTATCATCTCGTAATTTATTTAATAGTTGTGTCACATAGCGTAACGAATTATGATTATTCTGATGTTGCAGGGCCGTTAACTAATGTATGACACGTTTTTGCCAACTTTTTTGCTTGTTAAAAAAACAGAGATTTTGTAACAGGCATCTAAGATTTGAAACTGATCCCGCCTCAAAATGAGTTTTCAGAACTTTCGCGTAATCCATACAAGTTAGATTTCGGTGCTTTTACACGGTACCTCCTTATAGAAATATTATATTTGTTTCACATTTAAAAGAGATAAAGTTTCAGTTTGAGAGTGAATTATATTCTTCTTTCAGGAAATACGTCAGCGGGGACTGGAACATCTGGCTTCCTTGAGTGAGTTCAATATCAACATATAAATATTTAAAACGTAGTTTCCGTAATGTTTTAAGAACAAGATGTAACAGACAGGCAAAGAGATGGCTTACGACACGACATGTACTAATAAAATACAGTGATGACAATTTTGAAACTCAGAGAAGTTTTAATCTTCGTGGCTAAAAATTCAGGGAAAAATATATAAATATAAAATGTATGTTGGGATATAAAGTTTTGTGTCCCACACATAACACTGCAATGGAGCACATTTAAAACCCATTATTCCATCAATTAGCTTTGTTTATCACATGTCACAAAGTTTATAAAGGATTTGAAAACAAGGAAACAAAATTAAAATCAAAATAGAATTTAAATTGAATTACAAGTAAATTGGTCAGGATATATAAGGACAATGTTACAATTCTAGTGCGTTTGCTCTGTTATGATCTCCAGATGTTCAATTTTTTAATGATATATCCTGACGCTGTCTTATAAATAACATAAAATAAACAGGACGATTTATATTCAAGATTTATTTCTATTTAAATCTACATGTAAAATATCAGTTATCGTCATCTGATTTTAATCAAAATCTGAAGATGTTGAAAAAGAATAGCAGAAATTCAAAATGTCAAATTCTCAATTTGGATTTATTACATGCGGACGGACGGACGGACACATGGCGAAACAGGGGCCACATTAATATAACACGTTAAATAAAATATATTGTAATTCCCTTATTTTTACAAATCATTTTCGTTTATTCAACATAGTGAAACAGGATTCAAGTTAAGAACTGTAAGTCTTAATGATATCGAAATGTTTGTAATATATATACTAGTACACCTGAATCACTTTCGAGGAGATCGATTAAGTTTGGCTTCTTCATCGTGTAAGATTGGTCGATAAAATCAAAATTTAAATCAGTCAGCAAACGTTTAATGCTCTAATAAGTTACAAATTTCACTTGAATCCGACAAATCCTTTCGAAGACGGAAAGGCAAACCGGGTAAATATGATATCTGCACTTTGTGTTGAACGCACGTTTTGCAAAGAACGCTTAAAAATTGTTTCTAAATTGAAATATATCTAGTACAGTTCTATTTATTTTTATAATCCGTAAACATTTACATACGTTGATGTAAATGTTACAATGCCAGTTATATTAAATTGAAAACTGTACGTAATATAAAAATCGTTACTCGTTAAATTGCATTACTTTCGTGTAAATATGGTGTGGGGTTTGTAAATATTTAACATTTTTCTACCTATTTATTCTTTCCACCTCGTATTCAGTTATTTTTAAATTAAAATTTCTGTATTTGTTTACGTAAACATTACGTACATCTTAAAGAGATTGACACAAAACAGCGGTTTCTTCACGCTGGTAACACAATAATAATGAAATAATCGTCTATAACCGTTCTTTCTACTACTCGATAGCTGCATTATTTTTAGAAAATAACGCATTATGGTAAAATTGCGTTATAGGAACCGTTGGTTTAATTAAAATTAAAGGGTTAGGGGAATAGCCTTTGGATTGTGTCATACCATAGTGTGCATTATTTTCTGTTAAATCCCACACGGGAACTCATTTCATTCTCTATTAATATTCAACACACCAAGGTTAAGTGTTAACCCACGCCGAAAAGTTAACAGTTCTTGTTAGGGATTTAGTAACAAAATCAGAACAAATTTTGCCTTTTTCATACCTGATTTTGTGATCTATTTATCTGGATTTCTTTACTTCGATCGAATTATTTCTAACATGCACCCGCGTTATGGAAACAGTTTTCTCTTATAAGCCAATTTGCGTTATGAAAAAATACTTTATAAAAGAAAGTACTGTACTGTGTTTTCGTACGCCAGCATACACTACTACAAAGTGAAGCATTTGGTAATTACAGTTATATTTAATGGCTAAACCAGAAACGTCGAGGACTTTATAATCTCATCCCGGAGTGGCTACACGCATCTCGACTGTCACTTCAGAGCGGTCTGGTAACATTCTGGACATGAATTCGGCCGTCAAATAACCGGTTAAAATTACCGCCGAGGTACCAGTTGAAACTTATTCTACCAATTGAAGTTTCTTGTATCTTGTCATGCAGATGTATGAACAGTACATTGATATAAGCCATAACTCTGCATAGTCGGAGTCAAACATCTTCCAGCTTATTGGAATCTGTGTAATGAAGTCGAAACAGTGAAGTCAAAATTATGTTTTCATCCGACACTGTACGAGGTGCGATCGGAAAGTTTCAAGACTGCGCCTATAAAAACCCGTACACCTATCTCAGGTATTAAATTCATCCATCACCGTCGAAGTAGTTTCCCTGGGAGTGAACACAACGATCCCAGCGCCGCTGCCAAGCCTGGAAGCATCCCTGGAAATCTTTCTTTGTCACCCTGTCAAGCACCATCTGCGATTCTGCCTGAATCTCTTCTATCGTCTCAAATCTCCTTTCCTTTAGCTGAATTTTCATCTTTGGGAAGAGGAAGAAGTCACACGGAGCTTAGAAAGGAAGTTGGGGTCGGTTCTTGCAAGATCTTTGAGCTCCTGACAAACGAGAAGTCGATTCTGCTTCTGGTCCTCAGACAGGAGCCTTGGTTTCGCATGTGGAGTTCTTCCTTTAGAATTAGCTGACAGGTCCCATAGCCTATCCCAGCAATGTCGCACAAGTCGTTGATGGTACGACGTCGATCTTCGTGAATGGCCTGCCGAATCTTCGTAACATTTTCGGGCGTTGTGCTCGAAGATGGTCGTCCAGAACGCTCGTCATCATGGACAGAGGTTCGGCCATTTTTAAAACATGAATGCCACATAAAAGTTTGTGAACTACCCATTGCGGACTCCCCAAATGCTTGCTTTAGCATTTCATAGGTTTCCGTAGCCGTTTTGGCGAGTCTTTGGCAACATTTGATGCACACGCCATTCCGAAATCGCAGGAGGGTCGGTGTAATGCACTACCAAAACGCCCGTAACTAAGAAACAAATGCTAATTCGATGATGCCGGCTGGCACACTGAGTCACTATGAATTTAGGCCGCAACCCCTAGCGGCTGAAGCTCGTACTACATCCGGTTCGCCCGCTATTGACACAGTCTTTAAACTTTCCGATCGCACCTCGTATATGAACCCAGAACTTTCAATAAGAAAACCAACAGTACATTTTAACAAGGAAATAAATGAGCACTCTCATAATAAAGAAATTGAAGTGGATGGACGTTTTTTACCTGATGATTAACAAACATGCTTCATGAGTAATAATATTCCGATTCTTGTAACCCCCATAAATTTATTTCAATGTCTCGTTCACCCACGTTACCCATGATCCGTTTTTAATTATTTTGTTGATTTCATATTTTACTATACGCCTACAGCAACACATAATCCCTAGGCCCCCACCTATAAAATGTCGTAAACCTACGCTTTGTAATATTTTACCTGTAAGACTTGAATTGAATACCTTCTTAATCCTCAAAGCTGAGGGAGCTATTGGGTGCAGAATTCGATATCGCATCTCCACAGATTAGCGTTCGGCTCTTAGGGGAGGGTTGCCTCCTGTATCCTGTAGTTTACTTGTTCCCTAATACCACCTCCGGAAACCCAATCTTAGGCCATATGCTTACGGGATAGATAGGACAGAACACCAGAAACTCAATAAAGTATATTGAGCACTAAATTCTGTGTACTTCCATTTTACGTTATTGATGTCCCATTAGTTTTATGGGCTGTATATTTTGGTGCAAATTGTAATAGGGCATTTACGTAACGACCCATTTGCTGAATATATTAAATAGTGCAGAGATTTAATTCCCGAACATGGAAATATACTTTATATATTAATTTAAAAGTGATTTGTTTATTTATAAAACTACAGTTTTAATATAAACTTAAGTTAAGTGAGATTTTGGGTAATCATAGCATTTATGAAGGTGACTGTTATATGGGAGGATCGATTAACTTACGGTTCAGGCGAGCACCTCTGAAACGTCGTCCAATATCTACCAGAATGCAAGGTGGTAAATCAAGAAAGACTATCATTTTTAGACCTAAATTACATAATTTATATAATTTTTGAAGCTTCTGATTCTATGACGAATTAATCTCAGTAATAATGAAGTACCGCCACGGTGGTCTAGCGGTCAGAACACTAGCCTTGTAAGCCTGGGGTCCCGGGTTCAATTCCCGGTGGTGCTCAAATTTATAACTTGTGTTGGACAAGGCCGTGGTCTAGGCATCACGGAGTTTTCCTCCGGGGGCTTCCCCGGTTTCTCCGTGGCATCCCAACACACACAGAAGAAGGCAATGGCAAACCACTTCTGGATCATCTGCCAAGAACGTATATGAACAGGTCCCAGTCCGAGAAAAGGATGGAAGGATCCTGTTCATATGGACCTGTCGTCAGACAGAACACTACAAATAAAAAAAATAATAATGAAGTACAGTTTAATAATAAACAAAAAAGTTAGATTCTGTAGGATATAAGACGGAAGTAGGATTTTGGTATTCTATCCCTCAACGTTCTTCTTGAGAAGCGAAAAGTTCTTCAGGTAGACAAGAAATTTTACGCTTTTTAAGGGGCCCAGAGGATCAAACCGTGTTTTCGACTACACCCACTTTTGAGTCAGATAAACGCAATCAACACGCTTACACTGTTTCTTTAAATCCGTCTTAAAATTATCCACCCATCTATGTCTCTGTCTCCCAAGTGGTCTCTTTCCATCAGGTTTTCACAGTCTTACAGTACGGGGTTTGAAACCTCTAACTAAAGTACGAAAGCCTTGCCCTTTTATTTTCGTGTAAAATTAATTTAAATTTGTATAATAATTATTGGCTGTTTACTGATTATTTTAATTCATATACGTCAAAATTATTTAAAATCCTAAATTTTACAGTTTTCATTTGATGCTCCATAACACACCAGTACAGAATGTTCCTACCAATGAGACGAAAATGTGACAGAATGTGTTTTAAACGCCTAATACACATTAAGATCGCGGATTAATTAACGAGCGGAGTAATATTTATAAAATGTGAAGAGTAATTACATACTGCCATTCCCAGTGTCTGGTAATTACGTGACAAATATTATAAATGTGTTGCCATGCTATAGAGTTATCAACCATTCATTTCCTTTCGAATATCCAAGGTTTGAGGCCCAAATTCATGTAGTAGAGACCATCTTGAAAAATTATCATTACGCTCAGCTATTAATGAAATGAAATTTATGGAACCCAAATTTTATTATCTTTTTCAAAAAAGCTCCCTATTCTGAGCCATATAAATCCAATTCACATTTCCCTTATATACATTTTAATATTATCCCCCTATCTGCGCCTAGGAAATCCAAGTGGTTAATTACCTATCAGGCTTTCCAGCCAAAGTTTCGTGCACATATCTGATCTGACACCATGCGTGCTACATGTCCTAACCATCCCTGACATGTGTGTTCGTAATCATGACAGTTGTTGAAAGTTTTATGTTAACTGACAGTACTGAGGTTCGTTGAATATTTTAGCAGCGGAACACACGTGAGATATGAATGTAAATAAATGGTTTATATCTGATACTTACCGACCACAGTCATGAAGGCAGACTTGATTTCCGTGTGAAACAGTGGTGCATCGGCCGAAACCTCACACTTATAAAATCCAGTGAGTTGTTTCTGAATGTTCAGGAGGGTCACATTCCGGGCGTCAGACCGGGAGATCTGTAGAACAAAGAGAGACAACGTTGTATTGACTCTGGAAATACATATTTTGCATTTGTTTACGAGTAACATAACACGAAACTAATAGAGAAAATGTAATGTCAGGATGTAGGATTTGAGGTCTTCACGGCAATGAGTCTGATGATTGCTGTCTTCTGGGTTGTTGGTGCCGTGTAGTCTGGTAGAAGCCCTGATGATGGAGGCAGCAAGGACCACTGAAAAGTTGGTAAACTTACACGACGCAACAATCCAGAAGATAGCGTTCTTAATATCAGGATGTGAAACGATACATGAAGTGGATCTTAGTAATTTGTATAAGTCAGCGTTCTATTTGGTTAATGAAATGTAGAAGGTCGTCCGATGGGTGGGGTGTTTAGAACGAATGGCGGAAATAAAAATACGTTCAAAATTGTAGTCATAAAATGTTAAGGGAAGATATCACTTTTGGAACTCAGGCGTGGATGGGAGGATAATATTAAAATAGGTCGTAAGATGAGGGTGTTCCTGTGTGAAGGGATATAATGGTATCCTCTCGATTGAAGTTTGATGTAGTAGCTGTTTCTTCTGAACACGGCCATGGACTTTCAGAATCCATAGGAAGAGGACATTTTATGGTCAGCTGAACGACTATTAGCTTAAGATGATAATGTTGCGTCATATTGTGTTGAATATAGCGTGTTTACATGCTATTCAAACCTATCAGTATTTTTGGGGTATCAGGATATGTGTGTATTTCAAAACTCTACAGAATTTTAACTGAGTAAATATTTCTCAATGACGATTCGATCACACAGCCTAAGACAAAGGTATTAAACGTGGAGTTACAGGTTCGAATCCCAGCTTTAGGCATTGATATTCCTAAGCATTTTTCGGTATTGTTTTAATATTTATTTTTATTTGTGTATTTACCAACGATGCTAGTTAAACTGCATTTATGCAATACTGGAATAAAATAGAGCTTTTGGTTTCGGTATGTCTGTGTGCGTGTTTATCACACTTAATAACCTTCGATCTAATGAAGAAAATTAAGTCGTACTTTAATTAACGTCATTGATGACTATCGTACTTCTGTTACTGATTTCCCCTGAAATCAGTACCAATATGGCGGTCGTACAATCATCCAACGTGGATATGACATGAGCACCTCTCTCATTATATGATTATTAATAATATACTAGGTCTGCCGTCACAGTGGCCGCGGGTTCGAATCCCACTCAAGGCATAGATGTTTGTCAGCTTCTCTCTGTGTTGTGCTGTCCTGTGTACAGGACGGGCAGATCACTCGTCTAGGGAGTCCTACCGAATGTCTGATAGATCAAAGCCAACGAAAAGTTGGGACCCACAGATGCTCAAGGCACTGAAGAACGGGTTGTCTAAGTATACTAGGTCTAACAACGAGACTGCACTTAACAGGAATTACTGTATTAAATTTTATTCTGCAATATTTTTATAACAGCCATCGTAAACTTTTCAAATCTCTTCCGCGGTTTTAAAATGTGATCCCTTGAGATAATTCCTTGTCGTACAGAGCGAATGATCTGGTGAGTCAGCTGGGTGTACCGGGTTCACGATCTATTTTTTTTCGCCCAAATTTGGTGACAAAACTTTTGATTAACATTCTCCTTTACAGTCAACGAAACAAGACAGCATCGTCATGAATTTCATTTTTGACATCCACGCTTTATTCGAAACGGTGAACCCTGATATTTCCATTGCAGGTTGTACCACTTTGTGTCAGGGCCATTTTGTAAAAAAAAAAAAAAAAACATAATTTAATCCTCGGTGATTATTTTTTCCAAGTTTAAAAAGAACTGCATGTCGATCCTAAGTTAAATATATTTGTCACCCATTTTCGTGACGAGCCATCGAAACACTACATCAAATAGAGCTAGATTTGACGAGACAAATTTGATACTCTTTCGAGTACATCGTACTTCACGCACGGTTGGTAGCGCTTTCCACTGACCACAGAGTAGCTCACGCTTCGCAGTGTTGCCAATCACGTTATTTAGCTGTCACACCCCGTATCATCCATACAGCTTGTATGTAACTATAGCCAAAATTAGTTGTTTTTCCTTCAGAATGCAAAATATACCCTAATATGGCGACCGCGGTTGTGGAACTACGTTTTAATTTCTGTTTATTGGTTATGACAAAAAATGTAAACATTGATGTAAAATTTGACGCTTATCGAATTTAATATACCTACCTGCAATAGTTCGTTAGTCATACAGCATATATTTTAAACTTTGAATTAAATATTTTTGTGTTTTAAAATACGGAATATGTTGCTACTATGTTAAAGTTTGAGGTTGTATCTGACAGCTGTAAGGAAGTACGAGGTGCGATTGGAAAGTTTCCAGACTGCGCGTATAAAAACCCGTACACTTATCTCAGGTATTAAATTCATCCATCACCCTCGAAGTAGTTTCCCTGGGAGTGAACACAACGATCCCAGCGCC
>NW_019060605.1:81331-93561 GCF_000696155.1 Zootermopsis nevadensis | reverse complement strand
TGAAGGACGTATTGAACGAATAGCTGTGGGTGTTTTGCAAGATCAAAAATTTACACTACGATTTGGGAACAGAGAAAGACATTTTTATCCATCTAGAGTATAGTCACTTTGTAACATAGTTAAATAATAATTCTGCGAGTCGTTTACGTCTAATTTAAATAGCCTTTTAGTACGTAAAGCTTACAAAACAGTCACTCGTAGATGCTAGAACCATTTTCAATTATCAGAAACAAATTTAAACTGAAATGACATTTTGAAAAAAAATCTGATATAGGAAAACGGATATGTGTATTTCTTGTAGACTTAAACTGAAATATCAGTGAAATGATTTATAAATATCTTCTGGCTGATTCAGCAATAGTATCATTACGATAAGTTCATATAGGAATAAACTGTATGCCTACCACCTATTTTAAATTTTTGTTCCGTAAAACATGCTCGAAATACTTAAAAGGTAAAGAAAGGTTTTGTATATATTTCCACAGTCTTATATTACAAGATATTTTAGTGTACTGATTTTTTAACGTGTCTGTGAAAATGTTTGTCATTTGGAAATATTCAATGTTCGAGGATAGGCTTACATGTTCAAAGTGCTCTTCTAAGCCTCATGACTTAGTAAAGTCCTAGAATTAGCGTCTGCAGGCTTAGATAAAGCACATTTAGAAAGTAAGCAATTGCTCGCAGACAATAGAAACAGCTTGTAACAGACCAACGTGCTCTGGTCCAAACGACAGAATTCTGCCATTAACAATTTTAATAATTAAGTACAGATTTTTAGGTTGTCCTTTACAGAAATAATAAAAAGCTTGGAACAAATTAATACTTTCACATGTTTGTGATCTCTGCGTAAATTTGTTTATCGATTATAAATCACATTTTCAAAATCTTGCCAGTCCTAAGGAAGACAAGAATACGTATTTATGATACTTTCTACCAACATTATATTACGATAGTGAATAATAGTTAATACGATGAACTTGTGTGTGTTTAAGAATAAACGTGAAACACGACATTTAGGACCTAAATAAATGAGAAATTAAGTCAAATCCACAAATTTCACATATGACATAATTTATGGAAGATTCAAATATATAATATAATTCAAGTCTATACACAAACTTTAAATTGTTGATGTTAAAATTTAAAATTAATATTGATATTTTGCGCTATTCATCGTTATTACGATGTTACAGTATTGCGCTTTATACTACTACATGTTTCAATGCATAGCATCATCTTCAGGTTTTTTTATCTTTAAAACTACTCTATATTTTTAATGCAAGTTTTTCATTTATTATATTTGTTTTGTAGATTATTATAGTAGGTGTTCCGTTGATCTTCTTATTATTTGCATCTTATGTTTTGTTTTTCATTATTCTGTGAAACAATTAATTAACATATGAGTTATTTATTTATATGTAAATGAGTTTGGATATTGTCGTATAGATTTTTGTAAAAGTAAGAACACAAAGTTTGTGTATAGACTTGAATTATATTATATATTTGAATTTTAAAACACAAACATGACGCATTTAAACTATAAACTTATGGAAGATTGCATACGATGTTAGAAAGACAAATATGAGAGGTTGAGATCTGATATAATTCCAAAAAAAAACATTTTAAAATATCAAAGACTATAATGTTTCCGAAGATCTGTAAAACGATGTATTATTCGGAATTGTATTCAGCGAGCCTAATAAGAGATAGGTCGACGACGATGATTATGATGAATAAATTCTGCCATCACAATTACATCAGTCTGCTTAGGGATGTATTTACTTCGACCAATGTTATCTATATTAACACTCTGAATAAAAATACAGCGAAAATCCACGAAACCCATTTCTCCTGACACATGTTCATAAAAATAAATTGAAAATGTTCACCGTGTTCAGCGATGAATGCATTGACAGCCATCTTAAGCATCAGCGCCAAAAATGTGATGGTGGAAAACAGACGAAGCTTCTCATCAAAAAAGATCTCCTACCCACTTGCTTTGCTCTGAAATAAAGGGAATGGTATCGACTTTAAAAAGCAACCAACGTCGGGAAATCTAATCTGCATATTATTTTAATTTTAATCGCCTCCTTTCTGTATTGTCCAAAGTTTAAATCACTGCTGTAGTGGTTCCGACTAAAACCCACCGCGGGATGATTCTGGAGTATCCACCTCCCACATCAAACTCCTCTCTCCTGTATTCCAGCAGCAGTTGCATTGGTGTGCTATATCAAAGTACCTCCGCATCCAGAGCCCTGCGCCCTGCCCTCTCTGGGCCCTCTATATGCCCAGGCCCTAAATCAAACGGTCCGCTTAACAAACTCTATGGTCTGGTAACAACAGGAAAGTCTGGTAACCTCTCTCACGTTTGGTTCAGTACAGAGGTAATAAAAAACCACGCAGAGATTTCAACCAGTAACGTGCTAGGAATTATGTATTAATTGAATTTATTCCGAGCACAAAAACCGAGATATAAAATACGATTTTGAAATTTTCACGCTGGTGTGTCTAAAGATGGCTGTTTACCAACGTCTCAGAGGTCCTTGCTGTCTCCATCATCAGGGCGATGATGAAATCAATTTGATATAAAGGAAACTTGTCAGTCAAGGCAGACAGAGAGATTTGGTCTGACCAGTGGGGCATGGACACAGGGTTGGGTGACGTCCTGGAAACCACACGGAGCGGGGATGTAAGGATATGAAAAACAAGGTCCGAGAAGTCGGCCCTTTTAAGGGCCTCTCGGTGTCTGGCAGATGGATAACGGAATATAAGGGAAGTGGATGTACGTGGGGATTAGGGAATACGTTCAGAATAGTGGAATAGTTGAAATTCAACGGCAAATGTTTTATTTCGAATTTTTACCTCTTTGCTATTTCTTTCACTCACATATATCTCTATAATCCTTATCTACGTTTTAGACCTCTGTGGGCTGAATTGAATATGAATCAAAGAAGGCAAATATCAATCTGGGTTTGGTATGTATTTTTATGTTTGAAGAAGACAAGTTCAGTGCTACAAAGAACAAATTAAGTTGTACGTCTCATCTGTCTGTTAGTGGTACGGTGGAAAGGTAAAAATCTAAAATGTGAGATTTGAGAATATTTTTGAAGAAGCTGTGACCAGATACTTTCGAATGTAATTCGTGAGATTATTCTGCGAACAGCAATGAAATTTACCCTGAAACGTTTCAGCTGCTAAGTAAAGATATTTTTTGTTAAAAAAAAACTTTACGCGAGAGTCAAATCTAAATCACTGATTTTTCCTATAGGAAAACGGGTAATGGTTCAAAACGTTATATGTCATTACATTAACATTTTCAGACCTTTCATTGAAACACATTTTGAAATAGTGAATACTATAACCAAATTTTAAAAGAACATTATTTCTAATTACGCAGTCAGAGTGTGTTTTCATTTTATACCAAACGATATATCCATGTGTTTAACACTTCTCTGTATTTGGGAGACCCGGATTCGATTCTCAGTCGGTTAATCAACCATTCAGACTTATGTTTCTCCTGGGTTTCCTCACTCCCTCCAAAATGCCTAGATAGGTTCTTAAATTAGGTCAGTAAGGCTTCATTTCATATCATTTTATAATTCTCTAACAACCTTATTACTCTGCACGACACGGTCTGAGTTACCGAACGCTTCGTTAAATAAAACCCATATATGTATATATATAGCAGATCAAAGAACACCGATAATAATGAATGAACTAACTCAAAAGAGACCTTTTTGAGAAGCTAACAATGCTCTCAGATAGCCAAGAAATTTCCCGTCTTTTATGGAATCCGAATATGCATTACTGTTATCACAAAAGCCTGCTGCATTTCATATCCTGAGCGAGATAAATCCAGTCCACGTCTTCCAGACCTGAAAGATCAATTTTGTTTTTGTTTAAACCTGGGTCTTGCTAGTGGTCTCTTAACTGCAGGCTTTTCAACTAAATTTTTGTACACATTTCTCATCTCCCTGATCATGTTCATCTTATTTGCGTTGATATGGTTAATATTTAATAAAGAGTACACATTATGGAGCTCCACGGTGGTCTAGCGGTTAGAACGCTGGCCTTGTAATCCTGGGGTCTCGGGTTCGATTCCCGGCGGTGCCCGAATTTATAACTTGTATTGGGCAAGGCCGTGGTCTAGGCAACATGGAGTTTTCCTCCGGGGGCTTCCCCGGTTTCTCCGTGGCATCCCAACAATTACTGCATTCACACACAGAAGAAGGCAATGGCAAACCACTTCTGGATCATCTGCCAAGAACGTATATGAACAGGTCCCAGTCCGAGAAAAGGATGGAAGGATCCTGTTCATATGGACCTGTCGTCAGACAGAACAATAAATAAATAAAATAAACACATTATGGAGGTCCTTAATATGCAATTTTCTCCAGCCTCTTTATCCTTTATAGGACCAAATATTTTTGATATATCTTCCGCGTTATTCTGTAAGGAAGATATCAGGTTTCACGCCCATAAACAAGTAAAATTATAGGTCTGTGTATTATTAGGGCAATTAATTATGCGTGCAAAGACGCAAAAAACTATGTGGACTTAAATTTATTCATTGTCAGGACGTTTTCCATCGTCTGTTCTTTAAAATCACAACGTTTCGGAGGCTGTTTCTGTCTCCGTCTTCATGTGAGAGGTACCTACTCTGTTGGGTCCCTTAGATAGAGCTAGTCTCTGTCACTGAACCAGCCTGATAATGAATAATTTTAAGTTTAAACTACCGGTGTCAAAATCCTTTAGAATTGAAATTATCTCTAGGTAATTTGAACTTAAAGCTGGAGTTTCTATAAAACTATTCTTTTCTGTTTCACTTAACCGCGTAAAGACATCGCTTAGTTCACCAGGTGGCCATTTTTCTGGAGCAGTTATACGTTTGCCCTACACTGAAAAATCACTGGATGTTCTTGTAATGGGTCTCCCATTTAAAACAGTTCAACATATATATCATGTCTACCACAACATTATCCGAGGATAAAGAAAATGTCCAAATGCTTTTTCCACCGAAATGACAAATGTCTATAATCGTCTAAACTGCTACGGATTATTAGCGATAATACGAGTATATCTGTTACAAGTATAGAAATAAACGAGCCGTGTCATCTGCAGATACTCCCCAGATAATCTGAAACGCGAACCAACAGGACTTACTTACGTCTTGACGTCATGTACAAGATGAAATAGTGTAGTTGCGTCATATTGTGATTTATTGAATTAAAATTAAATTATTTGGTTATTCCGTCAAATCACGACCTCCAAAACTACACTACGAAAAATTGTAAAAAAAATTGTAATTGAGTTTTAAATTTAATATAATTTTACACCTGATGATGGTTTAATAAAACCGAAACATGTTGTAACTGTTCCAATTGTAAATCGATTATTCGATATGGAACAAAGAATGATATTTTAATTATTTTAATTATCTTATTTTAAATACATTGTGATTTGACGGAATAACCAAATAATTTAATTTTAATTTAAGTCATGTACAAGCTAAACTCTGAACCAACAGGGCTTGAAATTTTTGAGCAGAAAAATAATATTAGCTTGTGAAACAATCACGAATTCTGTGCAAACTATTTCTTGATATGTTCTCGTATACAATACAAATAAAGATAAATTTATTTATTGGCTTCCAAGGAAATACAAATATCAAAACACTGTTTTTGTTATTGGCGTGGAAGTTGTTGGTGAGAGTCTCCGATCGTAATAAAATAAAAGGAAACGTAAAATGAAAATAAATGAAAATATTTTGTTAAATCGAAGGATCAGTGGAGTAGAAAATGTTGCAGCCATAAAACTGAAGACGGAAGCATTCATGATTAGAAATAAGGGACGAAAGACGGACAGTATGAGAATTATCTGTGTAAAATAAAACGTGAAGAAACAAGGGCAGTCCTCCATGCCACGGATCAGAATTCGTACAGATGAAATAGGACAGATAAAAATAATAGCTGAACGAAATCTTTGAATCTGATGAACAGCAGAATATAGTGAAACGTACCTCAAGATAAACAAAGGGAGAATACACAGAAAAGAATCCGCTAGGAAACTTCGTGTTCGAGAAGATACAATATACAGTGGACCACTGAAAAACAGCTTCGTAATTTTTTTATAAGAGTTGTTCATGCGAGTTCTTCTTGAATGTTATTTTTATGTCAGTGTAGGGGATTTCTTGTTTGTATTGGTAAGAGATCTCGGACCAGTCAATTTGCGGGATCGGTAACTCCCTTCTAAACGACACTAGGCACTTGTTCCAAAAAAAAAAAAAAAAAATGACGCTTTGTACTGGTACGTGTTTATATGTTCGTTTCACGCGTGCTTCAGAAAATATTACCCGTTACCATCGCGTAGTGTTTTGATTTTGTTGTACATTGCCTCTGGTCTGTGTTAATTATTTTATAAGGGACAAGGTGAGTACCTAAGATACCTGGTATCAGTGTACGGATAAAAAATGCGTCGACCAACCTTAAGAAATAAAAATACTGTCGAATGAATCACCAGACTTTGTTACTTCTGGCTCGTCACTCAAAATTTATTTTATCTAAAACGTGGTTATTTCCAGAAAAAGAATGTTTAAAATCAGTGTATAAATACATAAGTTAGCGTAGCGGTAATGCTGTCGACATATATTTGGGATCAGGGAATTTGGTTTCTCGTAAAAGGCGCCCCGCAGAAAATATCGGGGACGTACCTCAAAATAAGTAACCATCATCTTACCCCCAAAGACCTAGATGTAAACTTCTTCAATAATTAGGGTTTCAGGCTTATTCCATCTTCATTTGAATTCATCCTTACATCTTGTTTTGGTTCTCCGTGTTCTTTTTTGTCGTTCATGTTTATAATTTTAAATTATTTTAGAAAAGGTATTTTCGTCCATTCCTAAAAAAATAATCATACCAATTCCCATTTTTGTTTTATTTTTCCTCAATCATATCAGATTTAATTTAATGATTCCACATCTCAGTATTTTTTCTTAAAATCCAGGCTATTATATTCAGAGAGTGATCTTAGGAATGGTTGAGTTCACTTTACTGATTCATAAATACGTGTAAACTTATTGTATTTATTATTAGATCCGTTGTATAGCCGAGTTATTGTTATTTTCATGTTATGTAGCTTTACCATAAAATAAACAACGGATACATATGAGACAAAAGGTAAAGTATGTTTAATCGATTTGAATTTTTTATGGTCAATTTCTATAAGCATTCTGTGCTCATTTTGCTAATGCCGTGTCATGTTGTGCAAAGCTTGTCAGCTGGACACTGTCGTGTAAACAGTTTTTGCTTATGATGTAGGAAGTTGCCATTAGTTTATGGCATAAGAACTTGTGTCCAGTACAGCGTTTCTCATTGTGATTACCAGCTGCTTCTGTCTACACCAATATTCGACAGTAAGTAAGACGTAACCTCATTTAGTATCGTATAAAGTTTTGATGGAAGTCTGGAATTTATTTTGGTCAAATGACCTTGAAATCTATGTTCCTCGTAGCTCACCCACAGGCCTAC
This sequence comes from Zootermopsis nevadensis, assembly GCF_000696155.1. The sequence goes on along the minus strand of NW_019060605.1, from coordinate 86,035 downwards.
GTCAGAATAAAGAAATATAATATATTTTGGAACATTCTCTTCAAAATGTAATTCAGAACTAAATTCGGCCACTGAAATTCATCCTTTAAGCTTTGTTTTATAACAAAAATATGCTATTACATTACAATTTACAAAAGTGCAAACAATTAAGTTTTAGGCTTAATCATATTTGTCGACAATCAATAATATTAAAATCATTAAAAAGTATAATTGCGTCTTATTGTGAATCAAATATTAAATTAATTATTCGGTTTTGTCCGTCTAATCACAATTATATTTGTATATTGAACCATGACTGTTCAGATACGTTAGTACTTCTACACAACTCCAGACACATCAACGTGTCTACTCTTTCATCTTTGGTATGTTTAATTTTACTTTACAATTTTTAATTATTTCATTTTGTTTTCTATATCCTTTCGTATTCATTAGTGTTTATTTGAATCATTTGCTTTTCAGACCGATGTAGAACATCAAAAGCATTCACTCCAAACAATACATTCGCTCCAATATGTGAAAATAATATGGATATGAGCATCACCAAAAAGCTACACAACAGATATTGTAGTTGAGTTTTAAGTTTATTGATATAATTTTACACCTGAAGATGGTTCGATGAAACCTAAACATGTTGTAAAAATATTCCAAATGTAAATCGATTATTCGATGTGGAACATAAAATGATAATTTAATTATCTTATTTGTAAATTTTAAATTTTAAATATAATTGTGATTAGACGGACAAAACCGAATAATTAATATTAAAATCAATAATTTTATGTAGTCCGGTAGAAATTTATCAACGTTTCAGATGTTAGAGGCCACTGAAACGTTAGTAAACTGGTACCACTAGATGGCACTATAACCCCGAAATCTAATAGACTTTATTCCTTTTACCTTTTATTTTGTTAAATTTGCGCCAAAATGGAAAGGAATTTTGGTACAAATTATCAGCGAAGTTATCCGTTGATAACACTGCTGAGAGTTTTACGATACGAAAGCAAGTGAAGAATTGCAGGTAACTATAATAACCTCTGACAAAACAATGACACAGTAGCAGTCTATTCTTACTGTTTAATTTCGACTTTGTTTTGGTTGTGTCTTGAGAAAATCTTGCGTGACGTTTCCCATTAGAAGCTTTTTTCAATTTTTTTTTCATTGTTAAATCGTCAAATATCCGTAATACGCTGATCCATGTGCCCCTTAACCTAAACGCATGTTACAGTCGATGCAACCCGGAGTACTCACCAACATCTCTCTGACTGCCTGTGAATCTTTCTAACCATTCACTGAAGATTTGCCGGGCTATCAGCAATGTAAGAATAGAGTTTTGATGATGGAGGAAGAAACAGTCTACGAAACGTTGTATCACAGCTCTATTCTCACATGCCCGATCGCCAGAAAGACTTAATTGCATTCGATTGTCTTTATTAATTCAGATTTTACATTTTCCACCTATCCTCATACTTGTTTTTTCCATCAGCCTCGCTGGTTCTTATACTCTCTGGCCAAAAGGGTCTTTTCCTTTGTGGGGAATCTGTTAATGGAGTCATTATATTAAATGTCGTAGTATTATTAGTAAAAGCAAGCCAACGAAAATGAAGTTTAGAAAATAAAACAGTATTCATATTATACATATTTAAATATCCTTTCCAGTGCTTTCAACGTCAATTTTAAGATAAATTTTAACTTGCCTTTTTAATTTACCTCGTAACTTTGTACTCGAGCATTGCATTGCAAATCTAAACAAAGAATTTAATATAAGAGTGATATTAACAAACTGAAAACGTTATTTTCGGGCAGTAATTAAGTAACATCGCTAAATTACGTATAAACTGAAACGCGTAATTTTATCAACTGAAATGAAAGTGTTTACCTCCGAAACTGTATAATTCTTGACTTCAAAATATTTCGCTCGAATTAGAAGATTACTTTGCATGCTATGCTCGTACGTTACATGCCTACCTGAATATAATGTTTTATAACTTGGGTCATATTGCCTCAATCAGGGGGACACACGTACCTCTCCTCATTCGCTTATTGACCTCTCACCTCCCCAAAACCAGAATAACCACAACTAACGTCCGACCCCATCCGCGTCTAACTCCGCTCCTGTACCAAAACCACGATGTCCCATGTGTAAACCAATCCCAGGGCAAATGAAAACCATTGGTTCCCTGCTTAACTGTTAATTTAATCAATGGATTAGGTCCATGCGCATTTCTGACAAAACGACCACGGAGTATTGCTCTGTTGCGTATCATTAGTGGTGTATAGGTCTATAGGGATGTTGGATGACAGGGTTACAAAAGTTATAAAAAAAAAAGAAATATTACCGAGGTCAGGACGACAATAAGACTGAAACAATAAACAATCAGAATGGCGTGTAGGATGGGGGAGTTACTAGAAAATACGAAATCTCGAAAATGGATTTCTGTATGGCGTACACGATACATAATTGTTATCATAAAATATTTTCGTTCTTACTGAAAGCTTGATATGTACGAGGTGCGATCGGAAAGTTTCCAGACTGCGCGTATAAAAACCCGTACACTTATCTCAGGTATTAAATTCATCCATCACCCTCGAAGTAGTTCCCCTGGGAGTGAACATAACGATCCCAGCGCCGCTGCCAAGCCTGGAAGCATCCCTGGAAATCTTTCTTTGTCAGCCTGTCAAGCACCATCTGCGATTCTGCCTGAATCTCTTCTATCGTCTCAAATCTCCTTACCTTTAGCTGAATTTTCATCTTTGGGAAGAGGAAGAAGTCACACGGAGCTAAATCCGGCGAATAAGGAGGGTGCAGGATGACGGCCATGGTGTTTGAGGCCAAAAACTGCCGAACTGCTTCTGGTCCTCAGACAGGAGCCTTGGCACAAACTTGGCTGCGATGCGTCGCATGTGGAGTTCTTCCTTTAGAACCAGCTGCCAGGTCCCATAGCCTATCCCAACAATGTCGCACAAGTCGTTGATGGTACGACGTCGATCTTCGTAACAGTTTCGGGCGTTGTGCTCGAAGATGGTCGTCCAGAACGCTCGTCATCATCGACAGAGGTCAAAGAAAGATTTCCAGGGATGCTTCCAGGCTTGGCAGCGGCGCTGGGATCGTTGTGTTCACTCCCAGGGGAACTAATTCGAGGGTGATGGATGAATTTAATACCTGAGATAAGTGTACGGGTTTTCATACGCGCAGTCTTGAAACCTTCCGATCGCACCTCGTATTGCAGAGAGTTTATTTTAATGAAGTGTAATGCAACGCAGATGTATGGATGTTTATATGAAGGACATCGTACTTCAAGCTACCAGTTGCATTTCGGCAGGTCAGAGAGTCGTCAAGCTAACCTTGCCACCTGCTTCCAATTAGCAACGAAATAAATGCTACAATACAGAGCAGAGTAAATAATTGACGTAGCTCGAATCTTGATTTATGATTTAAAATAAAATGTCAATCCCTTATAGACATCATTTAATATATCATGCGATTAAGTGAGTGTAATTTTTTATTTATGGCTGATCTGCAAAATATCCCAATGTACAGTTAGTTCTGGTATAGTTAAACGTAATGTATTCTGCAACCTGAGGCGGTATGACCTCTCTAATTCATACTGAAAATATTAAGTATCTGTAACTTAGATACTTAGTTGTACATACGTTCAATACAATCTGACGTTTTTCGTTTACAAGATCTTGTCGAACTGTGCGTTGTAAAACCTCTCGTTGACAATTCTGTAACACCACAGAGGTCGATTGGTAAAGATAATTACCCTTAAGAGACAGAGTAATTGTGATAAAGGACAAATAGGTTATTATAAAAAAAAGACATATATTTTTGTTAAATTGTGACGTCCACGTGAGCACGATATTAGACAGCTTCAGCAGGGTGCTAACCAGGTATATCAAGTGTGTTGTCTTTCCCCCTGGTCTTCGAAGCATGACTTAGGACTTAAGACTGCTGGTGTTTACGGCGTGCCTTGCGAATTTGGCCAAGTCTGCATCGGGAAGACCGGCAGTTCCATCGAGACCAGAGTCAAAGACCAACAGAGTAACATCCCTCTGGATAATCCGGACGAGACACCCGTGGTCGAACACAGCATCAACTCAGGACACCGCTGTCTTACACTAACCCTACCATGGCCAATTCTATATTTCCTATCTCCAAACTCTCATTTTATTCCGTCAATTTTCTTTAATTTTCCTCTAGTCTGGTCTAGCGGTCAGAACACTAGCCTTGTAAGCCTGGGGTCCCGGGTTCAATTCCCGGCGGTGCCCGAATTTATAACTTGTGTTGGGCAAGGCCGTGGTCTAGGCATCACGGAGTTTTCCTCCGGGGGCTTCCCCGATTTCTCCGTGGCATCCCAACAATTACTCCATTCACACACAGAAGAAGGCAATGGCAAACCACTTCTGGATCATCTGCCAAGAACGTATATGAACAGGTCCCAGGCCGAGAAGAGAAAAGGATGGAAGGATCCTGTTCATATGGACCTGTCGTCAGACAGAACACTAAAGAAATAAATGATGGCCACGGTGGTCTAGCGGTTAGAACGCTGGCCTTGTAAGCCTGGGGTCTCGGGTTCGATTCCCGGCAGTGCCCGAATTTATAACTTGTGTTGGGCAAGGCCGTGGTCTAGCCAACACAGAGGTTTCCTCCGTGGCATCCCAACAATTACTCAATTCACACACAGAAGAAGGCAATGGCAAAAC
>NW_019060605.1:60506-81251 GCF_000696155.1 Zootermopsis nevadensis | reverse complement strand
GGTCTAGGGAACACGGAGTTTTCCTCCGGGGGCTTCTTCCCCGGTTTCTCCGTGGCATCCCAACGATTACTCCATTCACACACAGAAGAAGGCAGTGGCAAACCACTTCTGGATCATCTGCCAAGAACGTATATGAACAGGTCCCAGTCCGAGAAGAGAAAAGGATGGAAGGATCCTGTTCATATGGACCTGTCGTCAGACACAACACTACAAATAAAAAAAATAAAAGTCTTGAACACGCGGTTAATTCATTGCTCTGATGAAGGAGGCACGAAGGACGTCTGTAACGCTTGTAAACGTCTACCAGACTACAATGCAGGAAACATCCATCTTCGTTCTGTTTAGAATTCTCTGAACACTGACTTCCGGGCAGTGCAGAATTATTGTTGTCGCTGTAAAGCGATCGCTAGTTTGTCCGATATAAATGAACATGCAAAACGGCTCCGAAAAATTTATCTGAAATTCTCCAATAAACAATTTAATTAAAATCCGTTCTCAAGTTAATTCATGCTTGTGATGGAAGACGATCTCGATGCACGTCTCGGCCGCGTAGGAATTGACTCTAGTCGCCTCTGCCTGGAAATTCGTAACTTTCTTTAACATCAAAACCGTAAACACTTGCGAGACTACGCAGTGTTTGAAGACGACCATCTCACATAGCACTTGAACTAATGGACCAGTAGTCTTAATACGTGCTTCAGAGTAAAAATAAATTGAATTTCAGTGTTTCGGAAAGAAAAAAACTTTTATCGAAACTATTTATAAATCAACCTCTAAAACTAAATAATATGTTGCAAAAACAATTTAGCGTCATTACCCGCAATTTCACGTTGGTCTAGCGGTTAGAACGCTGGGGTCTCGGTTTCGATTCCCGGCGGTGCCCGAATTTATAACTTGTGTTGGGCAAGGCCGTGGTCTAGGCAACACGGAGTTTTCCTCCGTGGCATCCCAACAATTACTCCATTCACACACAGAAGAAGGCAATGGCAAACCACTTCTGGATCATCCGCCAAGAACGTATATGAACAGGTCCCAATCCGAGAAAAGGATGGAAGGATCCTGGTCATATGGACCTGTCCTCAGACAGAACACTAAATAATAATAAGATGAGGTGGTCTAGCGGTTAGAACGCTGGCCTTGTAATCCTGGGGTCTCGGGTTCGATTCCCGGCGGTGCCCGAATTTTTAACTTGTGTTGGGCCAGGCCGTGGCCTAGGCAACACGGAGTTTTCCTCATTGGCATCCCAACAATTACTCCATTCACACCCAGAAGAAGGCAATGGCAAACCACTTCTGGATCATCTGCCAAGAACGTATATGAACAGGTCCCAGTCCGAGAAAAGGATGGAAGGATCCTGTTCATATGGACCTGTCGGCAGACAGAACACTAAATAATATATATATATAAATACCCGCAATTACATGTATGAGATGCTTTGGTACAAACGTAGAAGTCTTGTTACCTGATGTAATGATTTGTATATGCTACACATTTTGAAGGATTTGTTACTATAAGGAAATAAATTCAGTTTATTAGTAGGTCATCGCGTACTCTACCAAATATTTTGCCTTGAAGGTATCAGATTTTGAATATAAAATACAAACGCGAAACTTAAATTTCAATAAATACGAAACAGTGCGTGGGTTTCCATGTTTGCTTCATCCAACGTTATCCTGAAAAATCTGTAGAAAATTTCCAAGAACATTGCTTGACAATGTGAAAGTCCTTTTTTGCATTAACGCATCTATTCGGATTCCTCTACCCGATACAAATTTCATCTGGTAGAAACGTTACGTCAGCGAGGATGCGTCATGTGAGCACATTTAATATTCCTCTTGATGTAAATGTTTAACTTCATGGTTAATTCCAAATTAAGATTTCAGTCTCCTGGGTTGTTGCGCCGTGTAGTCTGGTAGAAGTTTGCAGACGTTTCAGAGGTCCTTCCTGCCCCCATCATCAGGGTGATGAATTTTAATTCATGATGATGGAGGTAGCAAGGACCTCTGAAACGTCAGTAAGCTTCTACAAGGCTACAATGCACAATAACCCAAAATACAGCAATCATCAGACTCACGACCGTGAAAACCTCAAATCCTACATACTTCCAAATGTTTTCCATAAAATTCAGTTTTCAGAGACGTACTGATAACAAATTACGAAATTGTTCTATATATCCTCTCAGAGTTTTTTAAAGTGGGCGGGCTGACAACAGCTTTTAATTGGATACTAACAGAATTTTCCAATTACGAGTCTCCTAATTTCATCATGAAATCACAGCAATAAAACATTTAATTGTATTGACATTATCGTGTTACATTGCATTCTAATACAACGGAATTCGGTCTGTAGGTAGAATAAAGCCATTGAAAAACAAAAGAAAGATATTCGATTAATTGATGAACAATATTTTTATGTTATTTCAAATAATAACTGATGTACGGGTTGAGACACGAAATGATTCCCGATTTAAACCTTAAATAAAAGCTTTATAATTCATATAATATGGTACATATTCTTCTATGAACACAAGAACAATTCGTGCAGATTTGTCCTTTGTACATTGCATGGTCAGTTCTTTAGTGAAATTTCCGAAACACGAACGGCTACGAACGTGACGCTGGCCTTGTAATCCTGGGGTCTCGGGTTCGATTCCCGGCGGTGCCCGAATTTTTAACTTGTGTTGGGCCAGGCCGTGGCCTAGGCAACACGGAGTTTTCCTCATTGGCATCCCAACAATTACTCCATTCACACCCAGAAGAAGGCAATGGCAAACCACTTCTGGATCATCTGCCAAGAACGTATATGAACAGGTCCCAGTCCGAGAAAAGGATGGAAGGATCCTGTTCATATGGACCTGTCGGCAGACAGAACACTAAATAATATATATATATAAATACCCGCAATTACATGTATGAGATGCTTTGGTACAAACGTAGAAGTCTTGTTACCTGATGTAATGATTTGTATATGCTACACATTTTGAAGGATTTGTTACTATAAGGAAATAAATTCAGTTTATTAGTAGGTCATCGCGTACTCTACCAAATATTTTGCCTTGAAGGTATCAGATTTTGAATATAAAATACAAACGCGAAACTTAAATTTCAATAAATACGAAACAGTGCGTGGGTTTCCATGTTTGCTTCATCCAACGTTATCCTGAAAAATCTGTAGAAAATTTCCAAGAACATTGCTTGACAATGTGAAAGTCCTTTTTTGCATTAACGCATCTATTCGGATTCCTCTACCCGATACAAATTTCATCTGGTAGAAACGTTACGTCAGCGAGGATGCGTCATGTGAGCACATTTAATATTCCTCTTGATGTAAATGTTTAACTTCATGGTTAATTCCAAATTAAGATTTCAGTCTCCTGGGTTGTTGCGCCGTGTAGTCTGGTAGAAGTTTGCAGACGTTTCAGAGGTCCTTCCTGCCCCCATCATCAGGGTGATGAATTTTAATTCATGATGATGGAGGTAGCAAGGACCTCTGAAACGTCAGTAAGCTTCTACAAGGCTACAATGCACAATAACCCAAAATACAGCAATCATCAGACTCACGACCGTGAAAACCTCAAATCCTACATACTTCCAAATGTTTTCCATAAAATTCAGTTTTCAGAGACGTACTGATAACAAATTACGAAATTGTTCTATATATCCTCTCAGAGTTTTTTAAAGTGGGCGGGCTGACAACAGCTTTTAATTGGATACTAACAGAATTTTCCAATTACGAGTCTCCTAATTTCATCATGAAATCACAGCAATAAAACATTTAATTGTATTGACATTATCGTGTTACATTGCATTCTAATACAACGGAATTCGGTCTGTAGGTAGAATAAAGCCATTGAAAAACAAAAGAAAGATATTCGATTAATTGATGAACAATATTTTTATGTTATTTCAAATAATAACTGATGTACGGGTTGAGACACGAAATGATTCCCGATTTAAACCTTAAATAAAAGCTTTATAATTCATATAATATGGTACATATTCTTCTATGAACACAAGAACAATTCGTGCAGATTTGTCCTTTGTACATTGCATGGTCAGTTCTTTAGTGAAATTTCCGAAACACGAACGGCTACGAACGTGATAACTCGACGGCACGTATCGTTAAAAGAAATAGGGTACCAATTCCGTGCCCCACCCTGGTTTGCCGTTCAGTGCACAGTGGTTCATGCAAGATGGGGCTACACCACAGACAGCAAACTTCCTACAAAACCCTTTAGGTACAAGTGTTATTTCTCACCGACATCCTGTTGGCCATGGCTGTGGACAGAAGTGGCCACCCAGTAGCCCGGACACAAATCCTAGCGACTTCTTCCTTTGGGTTTGTCTTAAAGGAAAACTGTTTCCAAGATCGCCAGACTCAATAATGATTCTTCAAATATGGAGAAATTTTGGGAGATTTTTACTGTCGAGTGTTCACGAACGTAGCCCTTTGTATTTTGAGTTTCTCGACAGAATGGTGGTCATATTGAACATGAAATGTATATAAGATGGGTGTCCACGAATCGTTCTTTGTATTATTAGATGTGTATGTACCATCATGTGAATATTAAAGATTTTATTCAAACTTTAATTCGGGTATGTACATAACATAGTACTATATTAACACGCTCACTTCATTTACATATATATTAAACTATTAGTTAATTAGCGGCATCATGTTTCGACACAGTTATGTTATATACAGGCTGTTTCGGTGTTTAACGTAAATACAATATTAAATTTAAATATCAGATCATAATTTCACCTTCTAATACAATAGAGTGATTCATTATAATGTGGAAAGGCATCCTTTATGTTCCAAATTCTCATTTTATCTTATCCTAGAGGCGTTTGACTATGCTGAAAATCTTTTCCGTGTCTGTTTTAATTATGAATAGAACTAAATTTAATATCAGTCATGCTGTGTTTTAACTGAATGAACAAATAGGACTCCCACATCGAGACTCAGTATTAGGTACAGTAAGTAATCAATTACGCTCATACATTTAAACGAACTCCAAACCCTGATGCAAAGAAATTTTGCAGTTCTCTAAACGTTTAAGTGTGGTTTTACAGAACGTTGAACAAAAGAACAGATCATTTACATGCTGTTTCAGTGGAGTGTCCAACCGGCGAGCTCTAGGGTTAGCTAGACATGGTACGTTACATTCTGTAATGAACCTAAGTGAGAAACGAAAATGTAACGAATTAATCTAAGTTTGTGGTGTACAGACGCGAATTTTTCATTTAAAGGAAACAAAGGGACTTAAAATTGGACTTTGTGTGGTCGTTTTGAGAGAACGTTTCCTGCTGTAAAGACTGTAACAGATTAGGTCGAATACCACATCGTTTTCAGAACAAATCACTTACTTTCAAATTGCTCAGACTTTAAGGAGTGGTTCTGAGTTTTGAAGACTTGATTAAAATTTAGTTTTGACTGTACACTTTTAATTACGAGAAATCTATTTGTTTAAATCTTGTCAGTCTAATCACAATAAAATTCTATTAAATATTAAAATATTACTATAATTAACATTTAAATTCTGGTATGTTTCAAAATTAAATTTATCAATATATTATTTTATTTTCTATTTCTAATTTATTAATATTCATTTAGTCTTTATATTAATTACTTTACAGGATGATACAAAAACAACAACAAAACGTTCACCCACACAAAATCATGTTAAGCACGACGTACATATCCAGAACTTCGAATACGATATTAAAATATAATAAAATCTAGAAGGAAACATCATTTGAAATCTGAGAAACATCTGACTAAAAGTTGCATTTAAGAAATTATATTTAAGTTTATATAATTTTTTATACACCTGAAGATGGTTCTTTTAGAACTGAAACATGTCGTGTAAAAAGTGATGTTCTAATGTAAATCGAACATTTCGATAGAGAACATCATTTTACATTTTAAATATTTAAATGTTAATTATAGTAATATTTTAATATTTAATAGAATTTTATTGTGATTAGACTGACAAGATTTAAACAAATATATATTTGTCACAATATGACGCAACTTTATCATCTTACGAGAAATCTGTTCAATGTGAAATACAATTCAGGAAAAGTTAGTCGTTTGTCTTATGATTAAAGAATTTCAGGGTTAATATATAGACGTCGGTCGTCCGAGTTGTTTCACCATGAAGCATTTGGGGTTTTATGGTTGCCGTAACTTATTTAACCTGTCTCCAGATGAATACCCAGGAAATTGCCTTCAAACAAACCACGGCCCTAAACTTCCTGATCCCTACCTTTCATAACATCTTCCTGTCTGATTCTATATATAATCGGTGTTGTCGAAAAGTGTTATTTATTAACTTAAGACAGAACGAACTAGTCCTTTGATAAACGATTACAGCATCTATACGTATATAAAACAAAAAATTATAACAATTTATGCTCTGAAGGGGGTTTAATGCGAACGTGCCATCCTTGGAGACGCCTTAGACCATCCAGCCACAAGCAACAGCCCTTTTTTGAGTACACACCTCGGAGATTTTCTCGCTAGAGGCCCCCAGACATTCATAAATCTAAACGTTTTACTGTAGTAGGTACATTCCTCCGTCCTGGCAAAACTGCATCTTGTCGCATGAGACCTTGAAATTGGTCGCACGTGACGTCAATGAACGGATACATTAAATTGTTTGACATGCTGCCTTAAAATAACTCTAGTAGACAAGGTTCGCAGATATGACCGACCACACACATTTGACTGAGGAACGATGCGAAGACAGTTTGTTTATTACTGAAGGTATAGGATCTCTAACGAGAGGACTGCACTGTCCTGGATACGACGAGATATGTATTTCATTTTCCTATTGTACTGTCAGAATACCTTGTAATCCTGGGGTCTCGGGTTCGATTCCCGGCGGTGCCCGAATTTATAACTTGTGTTGGGCAAGGCCGTGGTCTAGGCAACACGGAGTTTTCCTCCGTGGCATCCCAACAATTACTCCATTCACACACAGAAGAAGGCAATGGCAAACCACTTCTGGATCATGTGCCAAGAACGTATATGAACAGGTCCCAGTCCGAGGAAAGGATGGAAGGATCCTGTTCATATGGACCTGTCGTCAGACAGAACACTAAATAAAAAAAATACTGTCAGAATGATGAATCGAACTAAACGAAGTGGCCGGAGCTAATATCAATCACTCGTAGGTAAAATGAATGCATAGTGTTTTGATACTGAAAGCTTTAAGATGTCACTTCAAAGAACGATTTAAGGACAGTATAAAGAACTCACTAAAAAAAGAAGCCTTGTTTATGAATTATAGTGCAGGAGATAAGAAAATTAAATAAAATAAGTCGTAGATATTTTTATTTTATTTTATACGACGCATTCTTCAAGTGCCTTGAGCATCTGCGGGTCCCAACTTTTCGTTGGCTCGATCTATAGACATTCCGTAGGACTCCTTAGACGAGGGATCGGCCCGTCGCAAGGCCTCTACCTGTACACAGGACAGACCAACACAGAAAAACGCGGACAAACATCCATGGCTTGAGTGGGATTCGAACCCACGGTCCCAGTGACCACACGGCCACAGAGACGGCACAGGTCCGAGCTATAGGTGTGTAAATCTTGTAAGATTATAAATGAAGTAAAGTTTACCTTAAATCATCTGCATCCGTTTGTGCCATGTCTGTTACAAAAGCATTTTGGTTCATCGATGTCCCAATTTCAGAACAGAGAAACTTCACAGACTTCAAAGAACGACCTAATATGCGATGTTTTCCCTATTAGCTGTAGAAACGGATATCGGAAGTATTGAAGACTGCCTGACGCTAAATAGTTTGACTTTGACCACGTGACAGACTTCGTTAGAAGCGTAATTAAGTGATTATAGAACAGCAGCCTAGATGGCGTTACGAACACAATGTACACCGAGCCATAGAAAGGAATTACACCTGTTTCCGCTCGAAACAAAGGTTGTTTAAAGCACTTTACAGTTTTGAATTTTATGTGATTGTCTCGGGTCACGTAACACCGAATCTGAAAATCGTTAATGGCCCTTAGAACCGCGTTTTCTGTCCCAGAAGTATTCCTCTATGATCTCATGACAGTAGTATGAGTTTATGTTGTTTAAATAACTGTTGTTATATATTTTGTGATTCAGTGCGACATAGTCCAGTTAAAATTATATATATAGAATGAGATGTTATTATTAAAACAAAGCATTTATATGTAAATTCATGTACTACAGTGCCCCATGACCGTGCGTGCATTTAAAATACTAGGATTACAGGAATGGTCACGTGTCATTTAATTATAAGTTCACACTTTTAATTCTGTGTTTTATAATTTGCATATATTTACATATTTTATTTTATATCCTATAACAAAAGCTCTCTTTGTTCATTATTGTCTTTGACATATATATTACATATTTCGTCAGGCTATCATTTAGAATAATATGTAGCCTAAAACTTAATGTGACGTGTAAAAATCCTAACACAGTTTTTCTCTCCATATGCGAAATATCCACACGGGTGTGTCCTAATGGGGGTCTTGTTCGGCGATCGGGATCCTTAATCTTTTTAACTGTAATTTTTAACCATTTGCATTTAATACTCCTTGGTTTATGTGTTTTCCTTTGTATAAACTCAAGACTCTTTAATCTCATTAATACAATTGTAAATCTCTGACATATTTATTTATTCATGAATTGACTGTGGAATTTTTCAATGCGTATAAAAATAATTCATGAAGTTTGTGACGATTAGCGGAAATATTACGTATATAGGTCATTTATGTTCTACATACTTAATTATTTCCCGTCTACACAGCTGTAATTTTGTCATTTTTAAAGCATTTAAAATATAATGACGCTCATTTCAGTGCAGTGAATATTTAACTGTAATTAAAGTTCTTACCAACATTCTTCCATATATACACAGAACTGTAGTGAGCACATTGCAAAGAAATTTATCTATTTCCACAATATTTGTTTGTTAAAATTACAGAATATAAGTCTCTGATGTTTTTTCTTTGTTATTTTATTTATTTATTTAGTGTTCTGTCTGACGACAGGTCCATATGAACAGGATCCTTCCATCCTTTTCTCGGACTGGGACCTGTTCATATACGTTCTTGGCAGATGATCCAGAAGTGGTTTGCCATTGCCTTCTTCTGTGTGTGAATGGAGTAATTTTTGGGATGCCACGGAGAAACCGGGGAAGCCCCCGGAGGAAACCTCCGTGATGCCTAGACCACGGCCTTGCCCAACACAAGTTATAAATCTGAGCACCACCGGGAATTGAACCTGGGACCCCAGGCTTACAAGGCGAGTGTTCTGACCACTAGACCACCGTGGCTGATATAATTTCAGAATTCTATATTTTCTTTGTCACCACTAACAAGCATATGTGAGATACTGAGAACATAGTTAAATAATCCGTATTCTGCCCAAATAAATAAAATAACGTAGCTTCTAATTGTAAGTTTGTACTAAGTGATGAAACGTATAGAAAAATAAATTGCGATCCATTTAAAGTACGGTACCAGAATTTTCCTCTAGTAACTGAGTAAGGAATGAAAAAATATCACGTCGCGATAACCAGTCTCCTTGCCTACACTGCAACCCGCTATATCTTGTAGCGGTCTATCCTTAAACATTTATCATAATTGTATGAAGACAGCCCCTGACTTCAGGCTAGCACTGCAACCCTCCGTACACATGGGGCATGGAATGAGGTTCATGCAGTCTACAGCCAGTTTCGGTATTACTTGCTTGCTTCTGTAGTCAGAGCGATCAACCACACTGGATCGTCAATTTTTAATCCGGCCCAACATTCTAAGCACGTGTACAAGCTTGTGTTATCCAATTGGCTAGCTCCACGTGTACGTTACTTCTTTCTTGTGGGGTTTTTCGTTTTGTTGAGTTATCGTTTTTATTATCTGTCTTGCTCATTCTTTTCGTAGATCCTTTGCACATATTTTTTGTGTCGGTTTCGCTGCTGAACTTCATGCCCGCAAAGGCAGCTTTGTCGCTACTAGCGAGAGAATGCGAGAGGTCGGAACGCGTAATTAATCATCGACCTATCGATACAAAAAAAGCTACAATGAAACATACAAAAAAAGGAACAGTCTGAGTATAGTTAAGCTTTACTTGAAAGTTAGTGTTCAGTAACATTACTTTTAGTGTGTGTGTGTATAACTAGCTTTTCTTTCTAATAAATATTTTGATACCAGAGACACGTCCACTAACTGACTTGCACACACATTAGCAAACACGCATCCTTAATCACTTTGATTCGTTTAAAAACTTAATAGCAGCATTTCGCTATTTCGTAAATAAATATTCTCTCCTACGATAATCTAATATTATCTTACATCTTCCAACGTTAATGACCGAAATATTACAAAATGAAATGTGTATCCCAGACACTAATTCGAGTTGGATACTTTCCGAATACAAATCAGAACGACAGAAAAGTTCTTGGTAAAATGTTATAATGCAAATAATTCTGATAATTTTACTCGTCTACTATTATTCGTTTAGAATTAATTATATTGAATTTTATAAACACAGTTATTATTTAGCGTTCTGTCTGACGATAGGTCCATATGAACAGGATCCTTCCTTCCTTTTCTCGGACTGGGACCTGTTCCTATACGTTCTTGGCAGATGATCCCGAAGTGGTTTGCCATTGCCTTCTTCTGTGTGTGAATGGAGTAATTGTTGGGATGCCACGGAGGAAAACTCCGTGTTGCCTAGACCACGGCCTTGCCCAACACAAGTTATAAATTCGGGCACCGCCGGGAATCGAACCCGAGACCCCCAGGATTACAAGGCCAGCGTTCTAACCGCTAGACCACCGTGGCTATAAACACAGTAGAGGAAATTATTATTATTTTCGGGATTCAGATATAAACTATCTCACGGACTGATATTCATTTTCCTCGTCATAAATCCTCATGTTTGTTTACGCGGCCGGTCAGCACAGTGAAAGATCAAGGAGCAAAGGAAATGCAATTGGATCTACACTCAAACACGTGACCTACGGAGTGGAGGGGGCAAGTGGGGTAAAGCGAGGCGGATGATGAGAACGAAACGGGAATTTGTGTGAATTTTTTTTCCCTATACATTGGTTGAAATATGTCTTCTGTTTATATCACCTTTCTCATCTTTCCATCGTGCATAAAGCGGATATAAAAGGAATAGGATGGATGGAGTAAGTTGGTTGGGAGGTAGAATAAGCTATGAATTTTCTACACAAGGAAGAGGATTTGAGAAATGAAGCTAGTTTCAGCTTCAGGTCTATCGGATCTTCTTTAGGGGCGGAGCTAGGAAAAAAAAAAGGATTTTTCGTCCGTAGGAGCATTGCAAAGAGATGAGACCACCATGCTCTACTCTTTGTTAGTGTGTTTCTTCCTGGCAAGTGAATGAAACAGTGGAACAAACTTCTCATCAAAATACTAATTAAAGACTAGTCTTATAGAAGTTTACGTTACATCTTTTATACTTATAAAAATACTGTACTTTAACGTTCTGCTGGGAAGTTTAAATATTTAAGATTATTTGCATCTGAAGATGGAGATTGTACAAGGAGGAGATCGTGACCTTTAATCTTCTGCACAGATTTGAAATTATTTAACACATTTAATTTTTATTCCTACTTTATTTAAAGTCGAAATAGAATATATCATATTAGGATTTCTCAAGAAGGACTCTTTTTAAAAATATTGTACGTGACATAAAAACAGATTTAATCAAGTCCTTTATGATTTATTTGAAATATTTTGTGTAGGTGGATATTTTACTAATTACAAGGTCACATAATTCGTGTCTTTCTGGATTGTGAAATCTGTAGTCGAGATTTACGTATCTGGATGATATGAAAATTTAATTTGCGTACATTTTCAGTTCGAATTACAATGGTTTCTATGCACTGAAATATGTTATATTATTTAATTTTGTTTTGAGTAAAATAAGATTTTCTGCTCCCTCAAAGGAGTCTGTTATTTCGGCATTGTTCAAGTCGATGTTTTATTTTGACACTAACGAATGTGGAACGGTGCTTTCAAATATCAACAGCAGTAGTAAATAACATGCTATTTATTAAGTGTCTGAATTATTACACAGCAAAGGTCAGGTTAAAATTTGTTTAGGCGAAGCCAAGAACAGAGTACACAACTATGCTTTATAAATGTTCTACCTCTAGCCAAGAACAAACATAATTAAGTTAAGGAAACATTACATACAAATCACATTTTCAACACTATCAATTAATCACTTCAGTTCAGCAAGGTAACATATTCCAGGCTATATTATATGACGATGTTTCTTTAATTAAAATTCTAAATGTAATTACCTCATTGTGTATTATATTCAATATCAACTACTCATAACGCAATTGATTATCACATTTCGAATAATTCTCTTATTAAGATACTTTAGTTACCAAAATTCATCACGGACTTTCATGGTTATTTTAGCGAGCTCATGGATTTTACTTTAAAAATTTATAATCGGTCCAGTGTTAATACTCAATTCAAAATTAGCGAGCTCATGGATTTTACTTTAAAAAATTATAATCGGTCCAGTGTTAATATACAATTCAAAATAATTAACCAGTTACAGTTATGCCACAGACAATATAGAGGTGTCCAGTTTGTCGCGAGACCGACATTTTCAAAATCTGAAGTCAGCTGGGTAGCTACTTCTTCCCGGAAAACTAACCACTGGCTCAAAACAATATGTAGTCGTTCTTCGTAAGGTTTACCTGTTCAGTGATTTGAAAATCTGATCGTGGTGCTTAATTAGCGCTCGGAGAATAACGGAACCAATGTATTCCAAACGTTACGTAAGACAAAGGACAATTCTTCACCTCACATAGTTTACAATTTCATGAACGCAATATCTGAATTTCTTGGTAAATGAGTGAAAAGTCCAACCGATAATTTTCTATTTTGATTTTATTTATGTGCTGAAAGTGCTGTGGATCAGTGTTCATCATGCAACAGACGCCATGTCAACAGATACTTTACAATGGGCGTTCCATAACATGATTTGCCTTGTAATGTTACGTAAGGAACATAATGACCACCATTTTAATCAAGTTCTCTAACATTATTTGCGGAACATGTCTCTATATACAATCACATCACAATGTACACGCTCCTTAGTCAGTCCTCAGTTCATACACTGATAAATTATGCCAAGATCCATTTTAATATTATCCTCCCCCCTGTAGAAGAATATTGTTATTCATCCATTTTAATATTATCCTCCCCCTGTAGAAGAATATTGTTATTTATACAGACAATCACAATTATTAAATAATTAAAAAACTGCTTTTCATCGTTATTTCCAGACGTCGGAAAACACCATTTCTGCCCTCTACGGAATATCGTGAAATTTCCCTTTGGTTTGTAACGAAGTAAAAGCCTTGCAAATCGGCCATTATGTCATGTTCAAGTAGTTAGCCATTTTCATTAAATTAATTTATATTAATTTAAATTAATTCCTCCCGCTCATCGCCATGTACATGCGTTTATTAAATTTGATCCTGGGTTATGCTTTAAAATTTAAAGGTAAATTCTGATTTTTGTTGAATTTTAACAGAGACGACCAATTTATTTGAAGGCTGTTTTTGATTTCCAGTAGGCAGAAGTGAGTCACTTTCATAAGAAAGGCCACTTTACACATAGATTAACCGTAAAACATTATGTAATCGAACATGAAGTAACTGTTTTTCAGAAGATACCACGCCATCCTTAAAATTTTTGATCTTTATTATAATAATAAAATGTTAAAATGTCCCCAAGGATTTATGGGACAAGTACGATTACGTCCAATTTATAAATATTTATATTATAATTGGCGAAGATCAATTGGATTTAATTGGTTAAATTATTACTTCCATTGTTTTAAATAAATTTTAATAAAAATTATTTAAGGTATATGCCGTAATACGCGAACTGATGTCTCACCCCAATTTTACAGTCGTTTTTACCCACAGTTGCAAGCTTTAGTGTGTATTTGATGAACCTTTGGAATTCCTTTAAAATGCAGAAAACTTTTTAACTCCCTGAGCAGCTGTTAGTTTCTGAGGTAGGACATCGCTTCATTATCGAGTTAATTACGGTCTTAACGGGTCTACAAATAATTTCTCTGAAGCAAATAAACGTTTCGCTGAAATTTCTTCATCTGAACTTCATCAATTTACTAAATGTTTAAAACGATGTAATATATTCAACTTGTTTGTAAATCTAATAGGCCTTACGTCACACTAATTCTTTCTTATCATTTGAAACTTAATTTCCTTTCAGGAAAAAGAGAGTATGTCATTTTCTGTGCAGTTGTGAACTCTTTCAACAGTTTAGTCAAAGTATAAATACCAGCTCGAATTCCAAGAAAATTGTGATTTCGATTCCCGATGAGGACGACATGAGAACTTAACTTTGTGTTTCCTGAACATCGATAACTTACTTCATATTTCAGCTCACATTATCTTTGAAAGAGACGTACGATCCTCTGTACCGTCATCTCTAGACGAAAATTGCAAAAAATATAGGGTTACTTGAAGATAAACCTAGCTTAAACGTTGGAGAAATCTTTTCAAGACTTTTTTTTATATTTTTTTTTTCAAGTTCTGGTACCAAACGCGAACGTAAAATGAAACGAAAATAAGCGATAAATATAATATAAATATTCTAGCTTACAGCTATTGAACTACTGAAATATAAGCAAGTTTTATAAACTGCATAAAATCCTACATGTACCTGGTTCTTTATCCAGTCTTAGCATTACTTGCAATGGGAGTGTACGTAGATATTTCTGTGTATGTATATTAAACCCTTTTTATTTTCAAAGTCAAACACACGGTAAAAATATATCAAATAAAATATAAGGACAACTAGTTTCTGGGATATTGCACAGTGTAGTCTAGGAGAAGTACGAGGTGCGATCGGAAAGTTTCAAGACTGTGTAAATAGAGGGCGAACCGGATGTAGTACGAGCTTCTGCCGCTAGGGGGTGCGGCCTACATTCATAGTAAATCAGTGTGCCAGCCGGCATGATCGCATTAGCATTTGTTTCTTAGTTACGGGCGTTTTGGTAGTGCATTACACCGACCCTCCTGCGATTTCGGAATGGCGTGTGCATCAAATTTTGCCAAAGACTCGCCAAAACGGCTACGGAAATTTATGAAATGCTAACGCAAGCATTGTTGGGATAGGCTATGGGGCCTGTCAGCTGATTCTAAAGGAAGAACTCCACATGCGACGCATCCTGTCAGAGGACTAGAAGCAGAATCGACTTCTCGTTTGTCAGGAGCTCAAAGATCTTGCAAGAACCGACCCCAGCTTCCTTTCTAAGCTCCGTGTGACTTCTTCCTCTTCCCAAAGTTGAAAATTCAGCTAAAGGGAAGGAGCTTTGAGACGATAGAAGAGATTCAGGCAGAATCGCAGATGGTGCTTGACAGGCTGACAAAGAAAGATTTCCAGGGATGCTTCCAGGCTTGGCAGCGGCGCTGGGATCGTTGTGTGCACTCCCAGGGGAACTACGTCGAGGGTGATGGATGAATTTAATACCTGAGATAAATGTACGGGTTTTTATACGCGCAGTCTTGAAACCTTTCGATCGCACCTCGTATACCGATGTTTCAGACCTAGGACCTCTCAAATTCCGGTAAAATTCTACCGGATTACACGTGACAACAACCCAGAAGACAGCCATCTTAAATTTTTTGAACATCGATAAATGATGCGGTAATTAACCTGCTTTAAGTTTTACATTTGCTAAATTTGTCTTGTATTTTTTTTACGGAGTCCAGATGGCTCTGCCTTGCAGACGAGGAGATCAGAAACCTTGATACACGTATACTGCTTTGTACTAAGAACACGTTGCCCTGCCAAACACGCACGACGTTCGAGAATCTAAAGGAATCTCGGGAAAACTTACAACTGATTTAATGTAGAGAACAGATGAAGTCACACAAGCACGTAAATCAGTGAACAGTGGAATAATTATTACTGGTAATTCCTGTAGAGATACGTCACATCCACAGGAAGATCACCTATTAATATTACGAGCTAGTTTAATGCGTCAGAACATCCTTTGTTCAGAATGCACCTTTGATATAGTTGCAAGAACAAACTACTTGACAGTTAATTTAAGTTCAACCTGTATTGTGCTTGAAATAATTGAGAATTGTGGCTTCATTGCTTCAATGGAACGGTTAGGATACGTGACGTCATGATCTTCGACTATTGAATACGTCACGAAAGAATGTGATTTCGTCTTCCTTAATTTTAAAACTTAAATATTAACCTTCGTGCCCTCCATTCTCCAACTACACTCAGTAGGCATATGTCAAGAGACCTTGAGAAAATATTGGACTCTACTGTCAGCCAGATAAATCCAATCCACACCGTCAACCTTTATTTTAATAGAAACCATTTTAATATTATACTTCCATGCATAACTACGTCCTCCACGTGGTCTCGTCCCTACAGACATATTATATATCGTATATTAAGATTTTAGACAGTTGATGGGAAGTCGAAAGTTTATATACGAGGTGCGATCGGAAAATTTCAAGACTGCGCCTATAAAAACCCGTACACTTATCTCAGGTATTAAATTCATCCATCACCCTCGAAGTAGTTCCCCTGGGAGTGAACACAACGATCCCAGCGCCGCTGCCAAGCCTGGAAGCATCCCTGGAAATCTTTCTTTGTCAGCCTGTCAAGCACCATCTGCGATTCTGCCTGAATCTCTTCTATCGTATAAAATCTCCCTCCCTTTAGCTGAATTTAATAATCTTCATGGTAATAAGCATTCCCCTAATTTTGTCTGTTTTTATTACCCTGATGAATGCAATTCTTATTAATTACTGTCATTTGCGAATAAATATTATTACCTACTCTTTATAGAGGTCTAATTCTTTCGTCCTACAGCCTGCTAATGAAGCATTAACATGTACTTACTTTTCTGTTCGTATGTGTTTCGATAATTTCCTTGGAAGGTTATAAACTAATTGCTCCAGGATTTAAAATTGTCCCTTCGTATAAATTATCCCTAATGTATGGTACTGTGCAGTTTCGGCTTTGTGGTCCCGTTTTCTGCGTGTAAGGGCATAATTTAAGGGTTACTGATAATAGTTACCGGTACACCAAACCAGAGGTTCCTGAAATGTCCGTGGAATAAGTAGATTTATAAAAAAAATATATATAAAACAAAATTAATAAATAAGTAGTACGGATGTAACAAAGATATTTGAGGGATGAAGTAAGTTAAGTAATAAATTCTGTATTCTTATCTTTATCATCTACAGCACTGCGCGTTACATTTGCTAAAAAGACAATTTCAAGTGGTCATCGGAGGTTGGCGGTAAATTTGGTACGCACCGCCTTCGATAAAAGTATTATTTCTAACCTTTGCCTGTTGGCTGAAGCATATAAACGGCGAGTACATCTCTAGCAGTAGCTGCACTAACTGGCTTTGTTACCGCGTGAGGGCAGGGCGGGCTGACTATAGCGCTCGGAATTTGTTCTTCAACTCCGCGCCTTCTATGGCCGCCGTCAGAGACCGAGTGATTTCCATTGCATCGCGCATATCCCACAGAGAATGAGTGTGTTACAAGTTGCAGTACTGCGTAGTGGAAATTCCCTACAGATTCCCATAGCTTTAGTAGTCAGAGACATAAGATTGCGTGTATACCTGAATTTTGTACGATGTCTATTTTAAATGCGTCTTCTACTAGTAATATCTCCACACTTATAGCGGGTGTTCACATTTTCACGTTTTTACGTTTTTTAGCGGCAGTCCGGCGATAAATTCGTCACGTTTTTCGCTATTCTGTTCCTGAGTCAATCTGACTTCAAAATAAGTCGGTAACGTTAGTTAAAAGTCTATTTTTTATGTATTATGAATCTAAAAAAAGAAAATCAGACATTATAACCGTGATCAATCATGTAATATGACGTAACGAGTGTATAATTTCTTTCTAGCTTTATATCTTTACGTCAAACAAAAGTTTTACAAGAGCGTGCAAGAAATGACGTTGGAAATTTTTTTTTACACTGGATAAAGAAACTTTGGGTTTATACACCTGGTTGAATCTGTTTCCGCTTCCTACGGGAGAAATTTCAGTATTGTATAAACACCCTATCCATCAACTTGAGAGCCCCAATGGAAAAACTTTCTTAGAAATCTTTCCATCCCCTAGACGCATATCCGTCTACCGTCCAATAAAATCAACGTTTGCTCACAACTGATAGCATTGTCGTCTCGAAATCAATAATAATATTAAAATACTTGGCGAAATTACCTCTTATCGAGAATATAAGCAGTTACAATCGTTTATCTGAACAGAACTTTTTTATTTGGAGGGGTGGTTTCGTATAGTGACTTCGATCCGACTTAATGTGTGTTGTTACCATATACTACGCAACTTGAACAACAGCGCCACCAGACACGTTCCCTATATACTTCGTTTTCCCAAGGTGACCGTGAAAGAAATGGTAAAGGAAAATTCCCAACTGCACCTCCCCTCCCCTCCCCCAATACCCTTAAGCTCTGATGTCATAGTCTGCCCCTTAGGTCATCAGTCTTGCAGCTCGGATCGTGAGAAGAATCCAAGCTAGTGCTGCCACCTAGCAAAAGCTTAGCCTTGAAGTGAATTGTGTTTGGGGGTGGTGGAGGGGGGGAAACACTGCTGGTCTCAACTGCTAATATTTTGAGAGAAAGAGTTATAAAAGAAATAGAAAAAGACAAACGAAAAGAGTTATGTATATCAAGAACAGAGGGGTAAGAAATTACGACCGACTTTTAAAAACAGACCTGTGTAAACTTTTGGGAGTTCAGCGCACCTTAGAAGCCAAGGAAGGAATTATTACTATTTTCCACTGCCTTCGTAGCGAGTTTCTACCTTTCGGTGTTGTGCAGAGTGTTCTAACGACCGGGGGCCAGCGAGATAAATACGTTGGGGCGTTTAAATAAGCTAGGGACTGCCGTGTAAGCAAAGAACGCGCCTCACTTATACACGGTTTCTCTCACGGTCAAATACCAAACATGACGAGTATATTCGTAGATTTTCGCAGCGTTTCCAAGTGTATGCTGGGATGATATCCCACGACTGTTTCAATCTTAGTTTCGTAACAAAAGATGATCAGTTACTTCTCGTTTTACAATCCCATTAATTCGTTTCTCTTGTAACGTCAACATTTAAGTGAAAATTGGGTTATGTTCAACGTAAGAACAATAAACAAGATATAAATTCGCTCTGTGAAATTACCGAAAAATTTAAAGAGGCTTGTGTATGATGAAAAATGGGTTTCTGAGGCAAGGGACTTGGATCGTGTACAGATATCGTAATATTATAAAATCCCTAAGAGGATTTTGTCGCTGAATCTGTGAGGAAGATGGAGAAAGAGATATAAAAGACGAAAGAAATCGTGGACAAGGGAGTAGAATAAGAACAAGACGCAGAAGGAGAGAAGAAAGACATAGAAGATAATGATCCGTGGTAAGAATTGCTTACAAGAAATAACAGCAACTCGGCAAGACTCATGAAGCTGGCCTCCGCGTAGATTCTCGGTCACCTGCTTTGACGCGACGTTCACCGGAACACCACTGAACTTCTTTTAGAGGTACAATTTCTCGGCCGGAATTATTTTACAGGTTTTACAGGTTGGAAATAAATGTTTTAGGTTCAGAGGTTAGAATTTCTGCTAAGAGTCTTGAAGGTCTAGGGTTCGAAACTCGACCACAGGCCGGAATCTTGAATGAGGATTTTTATGGCGACAATCCTGAAGAAAAACTTACGTAATTATTAAATAACGTTAAGATATAAAAAGTTATTTTTTACCTTAATTTTTAAGCATGTATTAAATTAAAAATTATATTTTTTTGTAGTATTAAGTATCATGATGCAATATTTGGTATATGTTTCATTGAATTTAATATGTTTTATCCTCTCAGTTAACCTTACTAAAAGAAGGAATAGTATCCTTATACTCGCAAAGCTAACTAAATATTTACTCTCGTAGTAGAGCCTTTGATATAATCTCTATTTGTGCAGAACATCTTCAGTACACAAACTCAAAAACATGAAGTGAAGAATTGAATGAAAATGTTCAGAATTTTTAGAATTAAAAATAAATCTTACCAAACATTCGCCTTTATATCGATATTGAATCCTAGAATCAATATTAAACACCTTTAATATATTTCTAAAGCATAAAGTACACGTAAATTGTGCAAGAGAGTTGAACAATTTTTTTAAAATATGTTAGACGTGCAAACAGGATATCATGCTCAGAGGGGTAGACATTTTTAATATTATATGTTAAATAAAGTAATATAATTCAGGCACCGCTTTATTTAAAACGTGTAAAATTTAATGAGATTGAACTCTGACGCAGAAAAGGGTTGGTTATGAGACATTACAAATCCCTTTATTCATCCTGAACGACGTCTGATATTAAAAACTATAAATCTTCATGATTTTCAAATACAATTAAATAGTTCTTATTTAATTAATATTAGATTTATTCGAAACTTGTAAAATTAAATGTTATTTTACTATAGTTTGTAGTATTTTTGTTGAATTCTACATACGAGGTACGATCGGAAAGTTTCGAGACTGTGTCAATAGAGGGCGAACCGGATGTAGTACGAGCTTCTGCCGCTAGGGGGTGCGGCCTACATTCATAGTGAATCAGTGTGCCAGCCGGCATCATCGAATTAGCATTTGTTTCTTAGTTACGGGCGTT
>NW_019060605.1:22476-40263 GCF_000696155.1 Zootermopsis nevadensis | reverse complement strand
GTGGGGGGGGGGGGACCAGAAGGGGGCGTCTGCATAAAATCAACTCACATCTTACAACAAATTCGAACCCGGTTTAGTGCCACAGAAAGGAGGGATCTGAAAATGGACGGAACACATCAGCTTACTATGTTAACTTGGCAGAAAACATAAATATCATTAAGAAAACCACAGAGAGTATTAGACGTTAGGCGATCGCCCTGATGACGGAGGCAGTATGGCCTCCGAAACAATGGTATACATCGACCAGACTACACAGCGCAACAACCCAGAAGACAGAAATCTTCATACTCATCGCCCTGATGATGGAGGCAGTATGACCTCTGAAACGTTGGTAAACATCGACCAGACTACACAGCGCAACAACCCAGAAGACAGAAATCTTCATACTCATCGCCCTGATGATGGAGGCAGTATGACCTCTGAAATGTTGGGTAACATCGACCATACTACACAGTGCAACAACCCAGAAGACAGAAATCTTCATACTCTGATGACGGAGGCAGTATGACCTCTGAAACGTTGGTAAACATCTACCAGACTACACAGCGCAACAACCCAGAAGACTGAAATCTTCATACTCATCGCCCTGATGATGGAGGCAGTATGACCTCTGGAACGTTGGTTAACATCGACCAGACTACACGGCGCAACAACCCAGAAGACAGAAATATTCATACTCACCGCTGTAAAAACCTCAAATCTTACATATTTAAGCAAACATTAGCCTCAATTTCACAGATACAACAGTGACCACCTGGAAAATCAAGGTGTTGGAAAGATAATATTAAAATTAATTTCTAAAAAGAATGTTTCGAATATGGTAAGCAGGAGATAGCTTACGGTCAAATTAGAAAATTTGAAATTTATATTATCAGAATTAGTGGGAACCTGTTGTCCGCATCATCAGAGTAATTGGAGGCTATTCGCTGAGCCAAAATTTCTGTAACCACTTACTCGACACGCCATAACCCATAAGACAGCTCGTGAAAATCTTAATAACCCATGCTAAATATAAAACATCCTATCACCAAAGGTACCCAGAGGTAATTTTCGAAACGTTGGTGTTTTCTCCGTTAAACTACCTTACATTGCTGGTAGCTCGAGAAGAATTCATTATACTTAATCTCCTTGAAAGCTTAAAATCTTAGAAATAAAGTAGTTCTGGAGTCTAAACTGTATAAAGAGTAAAGCAGAGCTAAACTATGCCTTTTTAGCAATTTGCATTACACAGAGGGAAATTTCACGCTCCGGTCACTAGCCCCGGGGAAACAATCCTCGCTTTCTACATAGGAATTTCTGTGCGTCCCCAGCCGGTTTAAACGTGACTCCTCGCTTTCTACATAGGAATTTCTGTGGGTCCCCAGCCGGTTTAAACGTGAGGGTAAGAAAAATTCACTTCCGGGAATAGATAACAGGAAAAAACATCTTTTAGACTGTCAATATCCAGATTAAAAATTGTTGAATGTTCTATAGTCCAGTTTTGATGAAGCCAAATTCTATGGCATACCAACATATAACACTGTAATTTCCTAACACAATAGCTTTATTTGTAGCCTGGAAAATGTGTTAATTTCACGTAATGTTTGGGGTTGTAAAGCATTGAAGTGGGTCTCTACAAATTGCATGGACCGCTGGGTCTAAAGACCAATACGTTCTCTATACATTTGCCTTTGAAGACAAATATAGTGCGTATATTTCAATTACCGATCCTTTATGACTTTCAAATCGAAATAACTATTGATATTTCATTTTACCTGAGTTTTATTAAACACAAATATTCGCATACAAGTTGTATTTTGTTCGTACCTAATCAGAATATAATTAGAACACAAGCTAAGTAAGTGGTATTATTAATAGCTGTGGATTTAAGATTTATTTCCTTAATACAGCAGCTTAGGTATCCAAAGCGAAGAATAGTATTGGATTTTAATGTCTGCCGACCTAAAATATCGCATAATGCACTCTATCGACGAAATATAAATAGTATCGAGAAGTTTATCGATACTACCCGAGTGTGTATCTATGTTTTATACGGGTTTATGGCTACCCAATTTTATGACCTCATAAATTCCGTGAACAACCAATATCAGACACAATGACATCCCCCTTTTTTAAAAAATGTGAACTTGTTAAAGCTATAATATATTCAACTATTTAGCACTAAGCACTAAACTTTGTTGGTTCGTGGTTTGTATATACGACATTCTAACAACAGTTTTCAAAATCACGTCTAACGTAGACAAGTTAAGGCAATTTATTTTCCGTAGAGTTCTAACTTCATCTTCGTCTGTGTCTAAAGTCTACGACTGTAATCTTGAGACTTGCCTTTAAAGCTACGGACTTCCTGCATTCCTTATAAGTCCCAAGATTACAGTCGTGGACCGTACATTGCATTGCACTTTTAGGAGTTTTTTGGTTGTCCATTCCATGTATATGTTTGGAAAACACAGATCTCGTACGTAATGTAGGACATTGACACCCGTCAAATGGGAAACGTTAGCGGAGCTATAAAAAATGTGTTAATATTAAAAATACGTAGGGAACTATCAGACTAATTCATTTATTTCAGAACGTTTAGCTACTGAAATAATTAACATGTACCTAACTTTTGTCTTAAGTTTGTCAGTAAAAGATTGAAAAACTGCAAATCGTGTGAATTAAACATTAGTGAGATGAATGCACTACGATAAATCTCGTGTGTCTTAACACGTCCGCTTATGCATAAGCAACGGATTTACAACAGACACATCGATAGATATTGAAATATCGATTCCATATGCTGAAGTGTTTCTTATAACACAGGAAACGCTTGATAAGGGTACAGGCTCTAGACCAGTGGTATTCATCCTGGGGTACGCGAAGACATCTTAGGGGGTACGTGAAATTTAAAAAAAAAGATAAGCACTGAATAATCAGGTTCAGATATAATACATTATTTTGAATGTAATTTGCAGGAGACAGTAAACTGAGTACAGAATTTTTAAATGTAACTAAACGTTAAGTTCTTTCCACAGTCAAATTTCTCGAGGTTACTGTTTTTTTGATAAGATACAGGATTGCAAATTGTAGCGGCATCAAACTGCTAGCTGTTTTCGCAGTTCAAAAAATCACCGAATTAAAACACCCTCACGTGAGTGGGCAGGGGATGTTAAGGGCCCAGATAAAGACTAGGTTCTTAGGAAAAACGAAACATTTCAAACACGGATTTCCATTCCGCTAAACTAAATCCCATGTCGTTGTCAACTTTACATTAAAAGCTTCCTAATTACTTCGCCAAGACACTGTGAGTTACTTGATCGTGTATGGAATCTATAAATGAAATTCCACGTTGTTTAGATACTCAAAAAACATTTTTATTCCAGTCTCAAACTATCTTGCCCTGTTGAAAATACCTCGATTAACACGTCTAAGGGCGGTTCAAACGTAGCTCCGTCAGTAAATGTGATGAACTCTGTAATTGAGTTCTAAGAGAAGATGGTAGTCACGGAAACGATTTGATTGGGAACAGTGAGAGGTGAGCGTTCAAAGTGTTACTGCAAGTACGGACGAGAAATCCGTCTAGATCCCAGGGTTCGTGTAAATTTAATGAAATCTGAAGTTCTGAAGTGCTAAAGAAACCAGATCTTACATTTTCAGCGACACAGAACCTCATATTCTTCTCATCCTAATCTTCTTATCGTTATATGAATTTCATCACCTTTCAGGATTGAGTGGGGAATGCAGAAAAATTCTCAGCAACAGATCACGTAAAAGCTCATTAAAAGTTTAGTAACATGGGTTCGAAGACATTCTTGTGACAGATTCTTGAATAATAAGAACACTACCACCTGCTTCAACAATCAACAGCTCTTCATTTTGTATTTGTGTGTTTCGTATGATTCCCTCTGTAAACAGCGATTATTTCCTTAAACAGCGTTAACCAGTTGATCTTCGTAATGGTAAAGAGCTGTGTTTACTTCGCGGTACGGACTGAATCCTTAAATACGTAATATTTAGACGAGCTTCGACTTCAAACTTTTTATAAAAGTTTTGAAAAATAAATCTCACACTCGTCAGACACGTGTTTCTGTAGATGCAATCGCGCTGCCCTGGGTACAGACGTACACTAATTTTTTGATTACATCGCATTTAAATACTTTGTACTGGCCATTAAGCGATCCTGTCACAGCTTTTTAACATCGCTGAGTCACTTTTATTAGTGTTCATACTTTGGTTGTCCCGGAAACGCTGAAATCCCATGCTAAAGGTCCATCCCTTGTCAAAATCTGCATCTGTTACAAACATATTAAGAAGGGACACTGCTGGTCCGAGAATTCCATCCACACCTGCAGCCATCATTGTGGAGGTCGTGGATTTGATCAAGAGCTCTACAGGATTAAAGCAGGTACTGCACTACCACTGAATATCTGAGGCCCACCTCAAAGCCCGAGTCGAGTGATTAGTGGATCAAAGGGCCATGTCCCCCGGAGTACCAGGCCGTAACACTTGCTATTTGAATTAATGGCTGCTTCCTCCGCCGGGGGGCGTGGTGCGTGCCTTGTCATGCAGCAAGGGTCAACGACTAACAAACAGCGAGGGTTGTTCCCGGAGTAGATGAATTTACTTGCCTAAATATACATTTGTCATTGAGAATTTGAGGTCAGGTTCGCAATGTTCCCCGTGTTTTTTGTCCTCGATCGTAAATGTTTTATATTTTGATAGAGATGTCAGTCCCTTCATGACCATTTCACTCTTCCTGACTCATCGCATTTTAGTTTTTCCTTCGACGCTTCTCAGACGGTGTAAACAAAACAAACTTGTCACCAGGAGTTGCATAGCTCCTGGCGCTTTAACCCCGGGTACCCACTTCGTTTCCCGGCGGTGCCCGGATTTATAACTTGTGTTGGGCGAGGCCGTGGTCTAGGCAACACGGAGTTTTCCTCCGTGGCATCCCCACAATTACTCCATTCACACACAGAAGAAGGCAATGGCAAACCACTTCTGGATCATCTGCCAAGAACGTATATGAACAGGTCCCAGTCCGAGAAAAGGATGGAAGGATCCTGTTCAATATGGACCTGTCGTCAGACAGAACACTAAATAAAATAAAAATAAATGTGCACATGTAAACAGCACTTTAACGTGCTCAATGTCTGCTCGTTCTTGTCTGTTCCCACATCCTTCCTTCCACTTAACAGTAATAGGCTCATTATACGCTTTGCGTATTTGGATCGCGTCACAAAGCCCAGAAATTCAGACTGAATGTGTTCTGTTACCTAATTACTCGAGATTAATTCTCGAATGACACTTCAAAATCTACTAATCCCTACTTTCATCCCAGTCTCAATTATTTCAAAATTGTCCCATCATTCATTATTACGTGCCGAAAGCAAATTCTGTACGTAAAAATGTGGAAACAAATTATCCATATTTATTTTTTTCCCGATATTCCGGCTTCTATGTGAATAAAAACATCGTCACTCACTTATCTCTTATTTCTAGGTATGAATAGGTACGGCTGTACTGATTTTTTTTTCCGGATTTTTTAAAGCGTTCAACCGAAACGAGTGATTAAATTACCAGCAATACAAACCGAATTGTCGATATTTGCGGTATTTATATACCTTCTCATGTAACCCATACAGGCCGAAACATTCAACTCATTAAATGTTAAAAATTGTTTAATAAGATCAATTACTGACTGAAGTTCTGTGACTCATTACTCGCTCTATATGGTTGACCAACATAAGGAATTCTGTAAGAACATGAGAGACATTTATATAGAATCTGGATACTTTTACAAGATTAGAGTTTTAAAAATTACGAACTACTTAAATTCAGTCTTAAACACTATGTGCCAGATTTGTTTACATTTTAAACTGTCCTCATATATATAAATTTTATATAGGTAATAATTTTTAAAATTGTTTAAATAAAAAATTCGGTCTTCATACTTGTTTTTATTTGCTTCACAGAAGTATCATATAGGCTATTTTTCTTTTCGTAATAACCGAGAAAAATATTTCTGTAGGTTGTTTATACCTTCGAATAATTTTGAGCATTTTTTTTTTCCCAACATAAATTTTAATAAACCACCTTAATTTATGCGCACAGATGTACTACATTTGAATAGTGAAATTACTACAGGACAACTGAGGAAGTAACGTATTTAACGTGTATTTTAACACTTTTACATAAGCGTCTCAGAGCATGAGATCAGGAGTTTAGTTCTAAGCAAAACTGCCTTTATGTATCTAGAACTTAACTCTAAAAAGTTAATACCTGCTTTGTCTAGTCATGTGCCCCTAACAATGTTGTATTAACCATTTCATTTTTATTATTTTCCTTTTGTAAAAATTGCTTTTAAAGCTACGTAATAGTTTGCAGGAACTCGCGAATTATTAGCTACGGAACCGATGAAGTTTATTCTCACTTATAATATTGCACATCACATAATAGCATCAAATACATCGAGAATTAAACTATATATCTCCGTCACGTCATCTGAATGATTAAATAAGGCTGTTGACCGATAATCTTTGGTCTTTGGTTTGTGACGACAGAATTTTTAAGTTATACGTCGGTTTCCAAAAAAAATATTTATTTTTCTAAAGGGATGCGTTTATGATATTCGTATATAATAGCTACTAAAGGAGAATTAATTGTTCGTTTTTATGTATAACATTCTTTTTCGTAATTAGTGTCTATATGTATATATAAAAATAACCAATACTCTTTTATTTATTTAAAATTTAAAGTATTTAGTATTTAAAGTATTAAAGTACTTAAAATTTTTGACTTTTTTTCAATGGCATGTAGCATGCGAGCCTTTAGCGTTGAAGGAAATCAGCAAACAGAATAATTAAGGAATGAATAAAAAATGGGGAACAGTTTATTTTATTGGATAAGTGGGGCCACTACATTAACCACTGGATGGGCCCTAAAAATTTGGGTGACCGGCTCACGTCTGAAGCATATTTATAACTTTGGTTACAAATGTTCATGGCAATCAATAAATCTCCTTCAATGAGTAAAAGTCTACGAAATCTTAACACATATCAAAACTCCCGAGTGAAGTCAAATGCTTAATTATATCAATTCGCGTTCCTCGGAGCTATACAGCGTATATCTGAAGCCTTAAATGACGACAATCAACCAAACAAGGCCTTCCAGAGCGACATAGTTGGCGTATATCTGTATTATGAAGTGAAGACAAAGTGTTCTATCGACCAACGTTCCTCAAAGCGATAAATTCACTCACGATCGACAATCGATTAGTCTATTGGAGTAGGTCGACTGAACACAGTACACAGAGAACAAGTGATGATGTGGCTTCTACTCACGTCCACGTGAATGCCGGGCAAGGGGAACACTCTGGTGGGAGGCGACTCCTTGGGCACAAACCGGTAGAATTCCTCGTCACCTCTGTACCATTTGATAGAGTAGAGAGCTGCATGTTCCAGGTCGTAATCGCAAGCCAGCCTCGCCGTGTCTCCAGTCAGAACCGCTGCAGGGACGTCTAGGAGAACGCCTCGTAAACTCTGGGCCAAGTCTGCTGAAAAGACACAAGTTAGCAGGTCTATAAATGTTTGTCTTTCTGGCTTTTGAGATTGGTTGATTACAGAACAGAGCAAAAGGTTAACTGAAGATGGGGTTTCGGCTAATTATGTAGACAATGGAAAAAAAAAATTAAGACGTGTGGTGACGGTGGCTCAGTGTGAGATGGATCAATATGGCGGCCAACGAGCTTCAAAGCGTTTGCTGCCTATTTGCCATCTGTTACACCACCGATATCGCAGTTTTTGTATTACAGAAAAAGAGTTCTCTTATTTGTTGCAATTAAGATAAAAAATGAATTCTCTTTTGAAAATACTAGACGTACATAACCTGCAAAATTTTGTCGGGTCATCTATAACCTTTACTTAAAATTGTTATTACACGTATTTCTGACGATTTAACATTTATTTATTTATCTCCGTCTTTATTTATTTAAATTCTGTCTTTCTTCGTTCACAATATTCGCTTTTGTGAATACGGTAATGAATCTTAAATAGCGCCTGTGTTTAAAAATTAATCCAGTACCTTGCGTATTAGAACGTCGTATAAGTATTTTAAGAAAAAAACTTTATTTCTACACCAAGTACACAGAAGTTTTCTCCTGTACTCATCAATTATGCATAAGTGCTTAGTTGCGAATTACGTTCTGAGACTTAGTTGTAATACCAATTCGTATTCATTGTTTTAAGCTAGACGTTCCATATACCTGCCGACTTTCTGTAAATATAAGTATGTTCTGTTCTTTTCTTATCCTTCAGAGTCAGTAGGTCTTTGTGTTTTAACCGTACTCAACTTAAAACTTGAATATAATAAGCTCTCAAGCTCGTAAACTCCAGTCGGTCTACATTAAGGACATCTTGTGTCTTATGATCAAACTACTTCTCTCTCTTCTTTATCCATCTAGTCACAGTCTCCGACTAAAACAAGATAAAGTTGTTTTATCACCATGTTCATTGGAAACATAACATTCTGCTCGTATTTTTGTAGGTTTATAATTAGACGATAAAAGTGTTCGGATTACGACAATAAAATTTCAGATTATCAAAAATTTATCATTTGAAGGAGATTGACGATAAAAGTGTTCGGATTACGACAAAAAAATTTCAAATTATCAAAAATATATCACTTGAAGGAGATGTGTGTCACTGGTTTGCGAAACAAGGAAAATAAAAGTTACAAGTCATATTTCTTACAGATACGTGGAAAAGAAAACTTTTCTCAAAAATTTAAAATAAATATCGTATAACACTTTAGTTACTTGCGTTATACGCGCTTGAATGTCAGTCTTCATGATGATCTTTCGAAGTTCGGAACATGTTAGTTCGTTAATAACTCCAGTTCTCGTAATTCGATGATAATGTTTATGTGATCCATGTATTACAACGGAATGCAAATTAATGTGAAGTGATATTTAATAAATCCATAGGTATGATTATAATCCATGTCATATGAAGTTTCACACAGTTCTACCCAGCTGCTATTAAACAAATTGTTTGGATTCTTTTTTGAAAATTAATTTAAAATAAATTGTATATTTTATGGACGTTCATCCCCATAAAAACTTACAGCCAGCAAACATTAACATTAGCTAGTGTTGCGTCCACCTCGAATGTTTCCGTGAGCAACGAGTTGGTATTATTAACGACAGGAAGACATTTATATATTTTAATTTATCTGCCAGTGATAAACATTGGCTTTATCTACGGACTTCACAGAGTAGGTATGTAGACATGCATGCATGAAGATGAAGGAAAGTTCGGTGTCCGAAATGTATTAAATATTTATATTTAAATTTTTTAATATCATCCCAGAAGCCGATCTCGTTAAAATTGATTAAAAGAGTTGATGTTACCAGATTTGGTATCATACTGTATACGTATGGCAACCAAAAGGGAATAATTTAATGTTATCGACTGACATTCATGCTTTATGTAGAACTACTCCGAGAGCATTGTAAGTTTTCTTCTATAGAAATATATGTAAAATTGCATTTCTCTTCAAATATAAGAGCATATTCTTAAAGCTTCGTTAAGTGAATTATTTTACATGGCTTCAGACTGAGTACTGTATGGCTTTTTTTTTACGTCACAAAATTTTATAACCACAACCACAATTTCCTAAAACACTGGCTGTCTGTAAAAGGGATATTTTTGTTCTGATTTTCTGTCCTTAGTTTCTTTGTTACCAATTTATTAAATTATTCGGAAGATTATAAGTAGTCCCTTTGTTTTTTGTTAACTGAGATTGAAATTAACTGATAAACAGAGTCGCATTTTGGTCCTGTGATACCAATTTAAAACGAACCATAAATTTAATAACGATACATTTCCCTATGAACATCATCGTTTTATTTATTTAGTGTTGTGTCTGACGCCAGGTCCATATGAACAGGATCCTTCCATCCTTTTCTCGGACTGGGACCTGTTCATATACGTTCTTGGCAGATGATCCAGAAGTGGTTTGCCATTGCCTTCTTCTGTGTGTGAATGGAGTAATTGTTGGGATTCCACGGAGGAAAACTCCGTGTTGCCTAGACCACGGCCTTGCCCAACACAAGTTATAAATTCGGGCACCGCCGGGAATCGAACCCGAGACCCCAGGATTATAAGGCCAGCGTTCTAACCGCTAGACCACCGTGGCGGTTCATCATCGTGTATAAACTTTAAATATGACGTATGTGTTACATAAAGGTCTTAAGCTTCTATTTCGAATGCCTTTAATTATGTTGTAGCTTATGTTAATAAGCACAGGGAAACAGTAATTACTTATCCTTTGTAGGTTTTGTGTAAGATGAATGTTGGTCCAAAGTATAAAAGTAATAGAAAAATTTGCATTCATTTTGAGAAATAATTCTATTTTGTTGAATAAAACGACCGTAGTGTTTTTCTGAAGAGTCTGGGAGAAACCACGAAAAACTTCGTGACATTCGTGCACAGCTTTCTTCAATGTATGATGCTTATATCAGCTGTAGTTTCATTAGTTTTGATAATTATGTTGTACCGGATACGCTGATTGATATATTATTATTATTTATTATTGACTGCAAATGGGTTTATACCCGGTGGCAGTGACCTACAATAAGATACAAAACAATGAGACACAACAGAACAATGAGATACCTCACCACAATGAGACAGAACAAAACAATCAACAAAAGGACACAACAAAAACAATAAGACACAACAAAACAATGAGATACATCAACACAGAGACAGAACAAAACAATAAAAAAGGACACAAAAACAATGAGACACAACAAACAATGAGATACATCAACACAGAGACAGAACAAAATAATAAAAAAATGACACAACAAAAACAATAAGACACAACAAAACAACACATCCCACTCAAAATCAACCAACTCATAAATTACAAAACCATCCAACCATTAATCATAACACGTGTTACTTTCGACGACTCTATTCCTACCCACTCGTATTCCATCTTCCGGTTCAAAAATTCTTCGCCACATTGAATCGTCATTAAGCATTTCAAAGCACGCTAATTTTAGAGCAAGAAATAACAGATGACAGATCGGTGTTCTTTATAGCATTCTATCGGTGCAGAAGTCACATTAGATGTGTCACAGAACATTAATAAACAAAAGACAACAAGGACCAACTATGCAATATTGTTTATAACCTCTGACGACATCAGAGGTAAACCGTCTTAATCAAGACGAGAGACTATACTGATGTTTTCTGTTTACGTTACCAGCTACTGTATGTAAGAGACACAATATAGATGCCAGATGCTATCGACAAAAACAAGGCTTTATAGCATTCCTTTACTACATATTGACCTTTCTTTTTATTGGATTGAATAAAGTGGATTGGAAGTTTTGTGGACTTCCCGTCAGATAGCTCTGTGTCCGTAGGTACAGTACAAAACATCCTTCAATCGTAGTGTTTGTTTGTTTGTTTGTCTTGATTCTGCTATTCGTAAACTTCAAAAGGGCTTGGACCACGTCTAGCCTACGATGTCATCAAATTTGGAATCTTTCTCTCTATCCCATACGATGTTGATGTGTGCGCGGAGAAACAGGAAGTTGAGTTAGCAGCTACCTAGAAATTCCTCTCTTCTGCCCCCCCCCCCCCCCCCCCCCACTCCCAATACTCACCGTCTTCTATTTCGTAACTTCCGTTTTATTACATTTCTGTTCTTTATCACTGTTTATTCCTCAGTTTTCCTTCTCCTTGAATGTTGTGCTGTAATATTTAATATCTTGTAAGATACTTCTTAATACAACAAACACAAGGTAAACCATCTCACAGCTTAATGTAGCTTAATTTAATAGACTTACATGAGAACAAGGATTCTTGTAAATCATGTCCCAGTCTTTCCCAAGATTTGTCAGCAAAAAGCATACTTTCACTCGCATAAGATACACAAAATAATGCATGAATATTAATGCAAAAGTTAGCTTGTGTGAACTGTGTTTATATATAATTCATATGTGAGTAGAAAATATTCCCGGAGATTTGTACAGCTGAGAAGTAGAACGGGCTAACCAACACCTTATTAAAACTGAGAATACATTAGATAAATATAAATTTAGTAAATCTAAATAGTAATTCTAATTATATTTTGAAAGATTCTGAAAGACACACATTTAAATATAACAAACCGATCGAGGTTGTGTATACAATTGAAGGCAAAAAGTGAAATTACATTATTTTCATGATTCCAGATTTTCCATCGTTGTATATTACGTATTTTTTAGTTTGTATGTTTCATTAAGTTAGCATCACGTCAAAAATGTTTAAATCAGATAAAGTTTCTTCAAAACCTCCACGTGTTATTTACAATGAGCTGTTATATAAGCGATAAATATCAGTTTATTTTCATACAAATTATGGGCTACGTAGATCATCCACAACATGAATTTTCCCTGAAATCCTCTTGAGTAGCATTAGCAGTTTATGTGGACGTTCCGACAGACAAAACCTTTCTCTCCGGAACACCTCAGCATTTCTTACAACGCTACCTAGGGTCAGAATTTTTAAATGGGGTAAAAACTTAGTTTGGTGTGTTTGCTGGGAGTAAGAATTTTTATCGATTATACCGCATGGATGGGTGAGTAAGTCTACGCCATATTGTTTATTAGAACCCTCCACTCTGCTATGCTACTCTGATAACCTTCTGTTTGAACTGATGTAATTAGCTAAGCTGTAATTTCGCAAACCTTCCCTTTAGGTATGCATACTGCATCACAGCGTACAATTCCTACGTCACATAATACATTAGACGACAAGAATTATACTGAACCCACTAAGTTGTCTAGAAGCTTTGAAATTTAAATGTTAAGAATTACTTTTCTGCTAAATTATAAGTACTGATCCGAACAGACATTAAAATTATCACTTGTTTCTATTTCTTCGTGTCGTTTAGACGTGCATCTATATGCTGCCTTATTGTAGCAGCACTTTTAAATTACAATATTGTCGTCAGAACTTAAGTCATCTACAGGGTGAGTGGGAAGTAAGTACGTATTGAGAAATGGTTATAAACTCTATATTTCCAATGCATAGCGATTATTTAATGTCTACTTACTTCCCACCCACCCTGTATAACGCCTTTCAATCCACATACAGACTGCGAACAGAATCCTGGTTTATAGAGTATTGGAGAAAACCTCAGATTCATGAAGTTGAAGAAACAATAAGTTTCAGTTCTCATTTATAATATCATGGCAGTTTCTGACTCCATAGAACGGAATATTTCATGAGAAGTACCGTAACACTGAACTTGAATATACAGGGTGATTCGATAGGTTAGGGCCAAACTGAAGGAGCGTATAGAGAGACTCAGAGAGAACAACTTTTGAATAGGAATCCATGTCCTCCGAAGTTATCCTGAGTCAGTCGTGGCCATTGAAGGTAGATAAGTCTGATAACATAACGCTGAAATTATTTGGTTTGTAAGATTGATAATGTAATCCTTGTACATGAATAGAAAAACAAAATTAAGCCAGTAGGAGAATAGCAAAGTACGATTATTTCAGCGGTATGTTATCAGACTTTCTTACCCTCAATGGCCACGACTGACTCAGGATAACTTCGGAGGACATGGATTCCTATTCAAAAGTTGTTCTCTCTGAGTCTCTCTATACGCTCCTTCAGTTTGATCCTAAGCTTTTGAATCATCCTGTATAATAAAAGTAGGTAAGACCTGAAATAAATATTTTATTTTAAGTGAGTAATTAGCAAAAATAGCAAACCATTAAATTTATTAAAGAAAATAATTGATTAATGAGAACCACTTTACTATAGGAAATTACTGTTGCATGAATATAATCTATTGCTGTAAAAATTTTACATTTCAGAGACCCGCGAGTTTACAAGAAAGGGTAAATGACTGATAACCCCTGGTCTAAGAGATATATGGAACTGAATAATAAATGACTCGTGCATTATTAGAGTTTGTTTTAGTATCAGAAATATTGATAAGTGAATGTATTAGGAATGGAACAAAACAGTACTGACGTGTCTGGAAAAGTAGCAATCCAAATATTTTAATGAGTGTGAAATGGGGGTGTACTCCATACAAGGAGAACAGACAATCCCAAGTTGCCATATTATGTCGACCGAATTATTAGGGTATGTTAATTCTCAGAATACAACACAGCTGCCCACCAAATGATTCTTTCAATTCAAGCGACAATTCGGCAAGGTCGTAAACTCTTAATTAAAGAAGTTCGCACGTTGACAGTCCACTCACTTCGTGTGTTACAAATAGAATATAATTAACGCTACCTTGCCATGAATGCTTGGTGAATGCAATTTTGCAGAGTTTAATATTCCTGAGTAGCCGTAGTTACAAATATTTGCTAAACATAAATATAAGGTTAAAATTCTTGGTTATTAATTGTATTAACAATAGTATAATACGTTACGAATTAAATTCTTGATTTTGCTATACTAAAAACTGATTCTCATTATAGTTGTGAAATCAAGGAAATTAAGATTGCCTTGATATCAGTTCAGACGAGAGGGATAATAAATACGTCATTCTTTTAGCTGAAACTCTTGGAAGACAACTAATTGGAAGTCCAGGAATCAGATGGCACGTTACAAGAAAAATATATTGTGAGAATATAAAGCGGATTGTAATGAGCCCACAGGATCATGTCCAGTGGCATGCTTTGTTATTAGCAGCTCCCTTTGTCTAAGTTGCCTTAATTAGTTCGCGTGTCTAGAGAATATATCACTTAGCAATAAACATGAAGAATGCTTCAGACGATCCATTAATCAGTTCTTTAGAAATAATTCCCTTTTATACATCTGTGAGTTATAAATTAGTCTGTAAAAGTGTTATTTTATGCTCTATCCATCTTCTGTATTTAAATAAAATGACGACGTTTCGAAAGCTACATCTTCTTCAGCCCATGGTTGACTTGTACTCGTCCAGGTCTGAGCATTGCCCAATCAGAAAGCTGAGCAGTTAGAGTTTCTGTCCTTATTTTACCTGAAGATGGAAGAAGATCCAGCTTCCGAAACATTGTAATTTTATTTTAAAATATATACGACTTTTACATATTATAACGTAACATTGTCAGAAATCTTTAAACTTTATTTATAAATTAATATTTGTAAAAATATTGTTTCGCCTTAATAACATGGACTTTCGTTTGATATAGTTATGAAATAAAATAATTTCATTTGAAATACAACACGTATCAATGAAAAATGATGTGATATATCTT
The DNA here is from genome assembly GCF_000696155.1 of Zootermopsis nevadensis. The sequence continues at coordinate 25,019 of NW_019060605.1, read as the reverse complement.
GAACGCGGAGAAAAATATATTAAAATCTTTCTTAATTATCATTTAAAATATACAGAGCATGACTAGAAACACAGAAAATCGAGTAAATTATGTAACATCTCACATATTAGTATTGCATATTCATGAATATTATTAACATTAGCACTCACACTGTTAGCGAACATAATTATTATCGTGCTCAGGAAAATAAATTCATCCCCATTTTAAAGACCTTCCTCCCATGGTTTTCCAATGCACAATGTTCAGGATTAGTATTCTTCTTATTCCAAAGTGGGTGGCCATGTGGGAATAGCTTATAATTTCTCCATTTTCCATTTTCTGCGATGTCTCCTTCCGTTTAATGAATATTTACATCCAACTTTGTAGCTGGAAGACAAAGAGACTTCGCGGAGTGAATAGCTTGTTTATGGAAAGTGTGCAAACAAACTCCTTGCTAATGCATATTTAAGCGTGTTCTGTCTCTCCCCATTGTGATGTGCGAGTTCCTACATACGACATTAAGTAAAGTGCTACAGCTCTGTACCAAGCTGCAATAAAGTAAATCCTAAGGAATGAGATACAGTTCTTTGGAACCGAAATTAGTAATACATCCGTTCCAGAGAAGTCTGTCGAAGATCCCCACGTAACTTCCAGAGACTAAGATAAACACGGACGCTACCTAACCTAACCTAACCTGATAAAGGGGGAGACTTGAAATATCCGAGGAATTTAAGAAGCTGACCACCACTACATTAATTAATTAATATTGACGGTGACCGGACGGTCTGTGGCGTGGGCCTTGGACACTAGGACAGTAGGTTCGAATCCCACTCAATGCATTGAAGTTTGTCAGCGACTTTCTGCGTTGTGTTCTATTGGTAAAGGCCTTGCGACGGGCTGATCGCTCATCCAAGGAATCCTACCATATGTCTATATAGATCAAGAAACGTCTTAAAGAAGGGACCATATGCTTCACGTAGAAGCGAACAGGATATACGAGGTGCGATCGGAAAGTTTAAAGACTGTGTCAATAGAGGACGAACCGGATGTAGTACGAGATTCTACCGCTAGGGGGTGCGGCCTACATTCATAGTGAATCAGTGTGCCAGCCGGCATCATTGAATTAGCATTTGTTTCTTAGTTACGGGCGTTTTGGTAGTGCATTACACCGACCCTCCTGCGATTTCGGAATGGCGTGTGCATCAAATTTTGCCAAAGACTCGCCAAAACGGCTACGGAAACCTATGAAATGCTAAAGCAAGCATTTGGGGAGTCCGCAATGGGTCGTGCACAAACTTTTGTGTGGCATTCACGTTTTAAAAATGGCCGAACCTCTGTCGATGATGACGAGCGTTCTGGACGACCATCTTCGAGCACAACGCCCGAAAATGTTACGAAGATTCGGCAGGCCATTCACGAAGATCGACGGCGTACCATCAACGACTTGTGCGACATTGTTGGGATAGGCTATGGGACCTGTCAGCTGATTCTAAAGGAAGAACTCCACATGCGACGCATCGTATATAACTAGTAAGTGAAGTAAAGAATTCCCGCTACACGTCATGTATCGCTTGGAGGGAGATCTTTATTATCAGTAACTTCAGAGTAGAACCGCAACTATGAAGGGATTCTCTGCTGTGAACTGGTTTGTATGTTCAGATTATCCGAGATGTTATTCTACTGCGCGCATTGCGACAAATGGATGTGTCGTTTAACCCTCAGAGAATTTTGTGTTATGCGGCTGTATCTGGAAACATCTCTCACATGCAGTATAAGTTCTGCTGTTTCAAAGTTTCTTGGTAACGAAAGCTCAGTTTTCAAATCGAAATTTTTATACCGAGGATGATAACTTTTCACATTCTTAATTGTGGTGATATGTAAGTAATTTATTAACAAACCCCTTATCACAGCTGTATCATAGTAAAAATAATTAATACAGGTTAGGTTTTTATATTTCGGTTTAATATTCGTTATTTTATTTCATTATACTAATAATATATTTAATATTATAATCTGATATTTTTTTATAATATCGATAAGAATTAAAATAAGTTGTCCAAAATTTATTTATAAATTCTTTGTATCAATATGCTATATATATTTTTCAGTTAAGTGAACCATGCTTTCATAGGGCCACTTTGGACAGGCATAAAGTATCGCTACATTATCGAACGAATACAGTCTGGTAACAGAAAAGTGAACGACTGATATAAAAGTCACTGTTAAACCTTTATATTCACGGTATGTAAACTCTCTACAGAGTTTTTAGTTTTAAAAGAGTTAAAAATAGTTGAGTTGCTTCTTGTGTGAATCTTAATGATCTTTATAATTAATAATTTAAAATTGTTTGGCCTGCATTAACCGGTCATGCCTCATGGTGTTGAACGACCCGTCACATTTCAAACTGGGAAGATTAAAAGCACGGCCCTTTGAACGCCAGTACATGACGTCACATTCATCTGATCGTGGGTGAAGCGGATTTGAGAGTAAAGTAGCTGAAAGAGTCAGAGAGGAACACATTTCCATTATTTATCGTCAGACTGTAACTTCTCACAGGATAAGCT
>NW_019060605.1:0-14774 GCF_000696155.1 Zootermopsis nevadensis | reverse complement strand
AACATCGACCAGACTACACAGCGCAACAACCCAGAAGACAGAAATCTTCATACTCATCGCCCTGATGACGGAGGCAGTATGACCTCTGAAACGTCGGTTAACATCGACCAGACTGCACAGCGCAACAACCCAGAAGACGGAAATCTTCATACTCTGATGACGGAGGCAGTATGACCTCTGAAACGTCGGTTAACATCGACCAGACTGCACAGCGCAACAACCCAGAAGACGGAAATCTTCATACTCTGATGACGGAGGCAGTATGACCTCTGAAACGTCGGTTAACATCGACCAGACTGCACAGCGCAACAACCCAGAAGACGGAAATCTTCATACTCTGATGACGGAGGCAGTATGACCTCTGAAACGTTGGTAAATATCGACCAGACTACACAGCGCAACAACCCAGAAGACAGAAATCTTCATACTCACTGCCGTGAAAACCTCAAATCTTACATTCTATCGAGTTAATAATCTATAAATGGCTTTAAAGAACATCGGTGTTGAAAAATATATATTGCATTATTTATAGAAGACGTTTAAATTGTATCTAACACAGACTTTTCCCTGGTGGTGTAAGAAAGTTAACGGACCTTTGCGTCAGTCTATCCTACAACGGAGATGCATGGATGGATTCATATTGCGGTAGAACATCCTAGAAAGATGATAGTTCTGTAATCTAAAATTACTTGCCTGGAAGAGACGAGTTCTGAAACCCTTACATCCAGTTAAAGCATTACAGAAATGACTCAAACATCATCACATGAGACGAGCCTTAGCTACTAATTGACGTCCCTTGATAGTCTAATATAATTCGGCAAAGCTTAGTTCATGTTAGCAGAGGAATAGGAGACGAGGGAGAGTAAATCAGAGTTTAGATTAAACTGGGTAACGTGTAAAGGTGAATGAAAGGAATAGAGTTGGAGTTGGAAATGGTAGAGAAGCAAATTGGGACAAACAGAAAGGTGGGGAGGATTTTCCGGATTGGATTAATCCCTCAGTTCAAGTGCGCTATCTCCAGCATACAGACAGAAGAGAACTCAACAAACCTCTCTTTTTCTGGTTCCTCATCATTGAAATCGCACTACATCAACTCTTCTAGTGTAAAAGCTGTGCTAAAACAACAGATTTAATTGAAAAGTCGCTCAAAGTTAGCGGCTATTTTGTAAGTGCTCTCAGATGAGGGACGTTAAACAATGCGACGATCGGCGGATTTCAACATTAGCACTGACTGACCACAGATGTTGTGCGAAAATTAATTTTGTGAGGTGTGGAAGACAGAACACACATAAATGCTTCTGAGACAAATCCACATCTAAAAGTAGTTCCCCTGGGAGTGACCACAACGATCCCAGCGCCGCTGCCAAGCCTGGAAGCATCCCTGGAAATCTTTCTTTTTCAGCCTGTCAAGCACCATCTGCGATTCTGCCTGAATCTCTTCTATCGTGTCAAATCTCCTTCCCTTTAGCTGAATTTTTATCTTTGGGAAGAGGAAGAAGTCACACGGCGACTAAGGAGGGTGCGGGATGACGGCCATGGTGTTTGAGGCCAAAAACTGTCGAACTTTGAGGGCGGTGTGCGCTGGCGCGTTGTCATGATGCGTCGCATGTGGAGTTCTTGCTTTAGAATCAGCTGACAGGTTCCATAGCCTATCCCAACAATGTCGCACAAGTCGTTGATGGTACGACGTCGATCTTCGTGAATGGCCTGCCGAATCTTCGTAACATTTTCGGGCGTTGTGCTCGAAGATCGCACCTCGTATCTCGGAAAACCTTAAATTTTCAACGTTATGAATTCAATACTTCTGTAAAGCATTCTCAGAAGTATCAAATATTAGATCATGCCTCTCTGTTGTAATGCTATCTCTTAAGACTGACGAACACAGTAAAATATAATAATAACAATAAAGAAACTGAAAACTTGAAAAATACAATAAACGTAAAATATACCAGGTATCTGATGAGACGGGAGATTATTTGAAACAGGGATATTCAGCTCTATCTAGGAACCGGTGTTTAAAATGTCACGTCAGGGCGAGCACAAAACAGAAACCAAAGTGTGGAAGTATCAGTAATTACCAATACAAGAAAAACTCCATCACAGGCATTTGAAAAGTGGTTAGAAGAAATTTTTGGTAAATATTTCAGCTTGAACTACGAAAGACTGTCAATCAGAGAACATGGCGTAACTTGAATAATATATTAACGTAGTACTTCATTAATTTCGAGATGTATTTTCCAGATGTTTAGTGGGAGAAGGAAGATTTGACCCCTACTCATGCACTCTGTAATATTGTACGAGATTAATAATTATATGGACCACGTCGTTAGGACTAATTGAAGATGATAATTATGATTGGTATTTTAAACCCTGACCACAAAGGATAATACAGTTTTAAAGGCTTATATATTTTTATCCATGGAAAATATTTTAACCTCGTTGCTCCAAAACAGTGGCCCGACAATGAAATTGTTGTACTTGGGTACTTGATTAATGAACCAGTGTTCTTCGGTAAGGAATAATATCACTGCAGAATCACCTGTTTCCTTGATACCACACTTGTCTAAAATAACGTTATTCAAGATTGCATTTAAACTTATTCTTTGTCTGGAATTTTCCATCGTCCTTGTTTAAGCAAATAAACCACAACGTTTCGGAAGCTGTCTCTGTTTCCGTCTTCAGGTGAGACATACCTTCTCAGTTGGGTCAGTTAGATAGAGCTAGTCTCCGTCTATTTTAAGTGTAATCCATCATCGTCAGAACTCTTTATAATTGAATTATCCAAGATTGGCCTTTCAGGTGGCCTCCGCTGTCTCCCGACCTCACATCCGTTGATTCTCTTTTCTGGGGCTATGTCAAGGAAAATGAGTATGTCCTTTGCCAGAATCCTTGACATAACTGCGAGACAGAATCTGTGACGGCGTAATGAGTGTCGATCGATATATGCTACATTGAGTGTGGCATGAGACTGCATGAAGTTGGGACGCGTGCAGCGTCTCCTGTGGAAGCCACTTCGGGCACCTAATAGCAAAACTTAAAAAATCTGGACCACTGTTCTGAAGAACTTCGTTATCCAATATGTGACCGGAATACAATGTTATAACTAACTAATTAACTAACTAAATGGCTTAACGAACCCGAAAGTTCATCACCGAATTAACCAAAGCCCTCCACTGGACCCTGTCCTGGGCCAACAAAATCCAGTCTCCTTCAACTCCTATCTCCCATAGATCCCGCCTGACATTATCCTTCTATCACGTCTATGTCTCCTCAGAGGTCTTTTTTTTCCCAACCAATACCTGGTACACACTTCGTGCCCCATCAATGCGTGTCACATGCCCAGCCCATCTCATTCTTCTCAACTTAATCATCCTGACAATACTGGGGGAGGAGAACAGATTTTTAAGTTCGTGATTATGTACTTTTCTCTAGACCCCATCGTCTTCTCTCCTAGGCCCAAATATCCTCCTCAACACCCAATTCTCAAACACCAGCAATATATGAATACAATGTTACAAACCTTTTTAATTGTAATTTAATATACGACCGGATTCCAATTCAATGTAAGTTTATCGTAAATATATTCAGACCTTCCAAATGAATTACTTCGTGGCCACCTCATCTGTTCCTTTCCACGATTCATAACCATTCTGAAATTTCTCATTCAGCGCTGAATAACCACTACAGTTGACTCAGGGTCGTTAAATATATAAGCAAACAACCAGGACATTTATAATGTAAATGCCTTACTGTTTTATGTTCATTAAACTTTGAGATTATGATAGTTTTCGTTATGCCGACAGTTTATATGCGTGGTGTATAATGGCATTATGGCTCCAAAATGTAATGTATATTGAGCGATAAAATGTTTTCAGTCCAGCTAAGCGCTCACTTGTGCTCAATTGCCTTCATGATGCAATGATAGTTATAGCTATGTTCCTGTTGGCTTCGGTTGCCAACCCAAACGGATGATTCCACCCCTTCTTTTCCAATGCCCTCACCTTCTCTCGTTTTAAGAATTTTGGAGACAAATCAACGTAAAATAAATTTAAATACTGGTTAATACTCTGTGACTAATAGAATATCACTGTATGTCCTCGATATTAAGACGCAATCGATTGTAAAACACACCCTTCGTTTGGTTATAGTTGTTCAGGATAGAATAACTTATATTACTATATCAATTACCAATATTCAAACATAAAATTTTTTTTTTTTAATATTTAGGTATTTACTTTGTTGCTTTGTCAATGACTAGTGTTTTGGACATGAAAATTTTTATTGGGTTTAGTCATGCGTTCATCTGACCATACTGTGACTTAACTGCAGTCAGTGTTCATAAAGTTCTCGAAACAGCTCTGGATAAAACATCGCCGATTACAATCATCTTGTCTCGCGTTAAACGAAACGAATGCGAAATATTTATTACAATGAATGTTTTTTTAATGTTTAAAATCCTCAATTAAAAGTTCTTCAAATTATGACAGAAATTATGTTCGCCTGTGTTATTATTAATGTCGGCAGAGTCATCTACCAGTCGAATTAAGTAACTCAAATACCAGTATTGTTAGCAGAGCTCACCATATATAATAAATTTGTTTTTATTATTTATGAATGTAAAGAACGGACATTGGAGGTCTGTCTTGTTGATATTAACTCAGATATTACTAGAAAAATCTGTGATTTACCTTTGATTAACTGCAAACGTTTTTGATAATCTTTCAATATTGATAATTAGGAATAAATAATTAAAGCAGAAGACAGAAATAGATTAATTTTCGTGTTCCCCCAACGCCTCAGTTTAGCTCAAGGCAATCTAATACAGAATCACCGAAATGTAAAAAAACGCATGTAAAAATGTATGCCGTGGGATTAGAACTCATGACCTAAGACGCGATCCTTACAACACACGGCCGCCTCAAAGAATGTACCTGAATAGTCATAACATCGAATTATATTCACTTATTTTCCTTTTTAGTGAGAGCCCCGTCAAATGTTTGGTATTAACCAAAGTTTTTTTGCAAAACACTGTAGTTGTCATTTTCGTGATGGGTGTGAGGTAGGGACAGTTCTGGAAGCCGCGAAATCCTGGAATGCGAAGCACTTATAAGGCTAAATCGTTTGCTGAGGAGAATGTAAGAGTTGTGCATGATTTCTGCCTAACCATCGCCTTCAGAGCTCCAGATAACCGAAAATTGTTTGAAACTTACCCCTGGGAAACAGGTTCTTTCCCATCTCCTCCCATGACAGAATTTTCCAATACTATTTAATATACTACTGAGTATGCATAATTAAGCAGGAATTCATCTATGATTGCAAGGCGGGTTTAAAATCTGTCTGAGAGGTATTAATTCTGCCCTCGTTCCACGAGGAAACTCGATCTGCGAGTCAGTCAGCAACAACCGGAATGTTGTCAAATAACCCCTCCCCTCAAATATATTATTTTTAAGTATTTATTTGTGTGAATTTATGAATTGCGTAAATTACAATTCACATTGGGAGGACAACTTCTGCCTACAAGGCATCTTACAAGTAATTACTTGGAGGCATGGTTAATGATCTCAACGAAATGAATTAAACATGGTATTTTCAGATGAATAAAAGTTAACTTTTCCTATTTTACCCGTAGGTGTCGAGGTTTTTATTTATTCATTTTTATATATTTGGACGATGGTAGGACTCCTTGGATGAGTGATCAGCTCGACGCAAGGCCTCTACCTGTGCAAACATAGAAAAACGCGGACAAACATCCATGCCTTGAGTGGGATTCGAACCCACGGTCCCAGCAGCGAGGCGCACGAAGTCTGTAGAATAATTTCTGTAATGAAATTTCGCGACAGAAATTTAAGCACTCTTACTTCGTATTTGGGATGTCCCTGTTACATGTCCGGACCCGGAGATCGGGTATTATATTGTTTTATTGTGGTTTTACTCAGTCCATCCTGGCTTCAAAATATGGCTTTCTCAGCCTTTACCAGACCTAGGACCGCATTATTAAAAATTTCATAAATTAAACAAAATGAAAAGCAGACGTGATTTTTCTATAAATTACTTTAACATTTTAAGAATCCAATTGAGAGGATAAAATACGGGGAAATTGTCGTAGCCTTAAAATGCTGTCCAGCTGTGACGTCACTCAGTACTTCAAGATCACACACAGGTCGACGTAATTCCAGGTATCCCGTTTAAGTTAGGTTAGGTTGGGTTGGTTTATGATAAGTTACGCTGAGTATCCGATAATATCCCCTCGGCGCCATGACCGTCTTCGTTGCTACGCTTGGCGTCGACTTTCTACCATCGTGACAACTGTTGTACAAAGGGTTTACCACCTATTCTGGCGTCTTCTGAACGCGTCGAAACATTAGGCGTCGTGACACCTGACGTCGATTTTTTAGTTGACTGATCATCGTCTTCTGGTTGCTCGTCTGATATAAATTTGACGTCATATGAAGCCGCCGCGGCTGTGGGCGTCGCGACGCCCGGCGTCGAATTTCCAAAATCACTCCAAATGTCACCGAATTGTTTGGATCACATTCTAGGAGCCCTGCGATGGCGTTGGTTAACTGCGTAACGCAATGCCGGGAGCATCGTCTTCTGGGAGCTTCCCCCTAAAGGTTCTAAACTGCGTCATCTGTTCTCATTGTTTCTGGGATATTTGAGAAAATTTGCAGAGAGACGAGAAACAGTTACTGGATCTTTATAAGGCCAGACGCTCTGGGTACAGCTTACTAATCACAGGCATGCTTTTCGGATTTTTCGACATCACAATCTTAACATTCGTCTGAAGAGACTGAGGAAAACAATTATAAACACGTCTGTGGAAATAGCTAATTCTGTAAATCCCTATGACGTATGCAGCCTCGGGAAGTCACATTCTGCTCTACTAGCAGACCGAAAAAAGTTGTACTTGTTTTAATTTTATTTACAATTTATTGGTAATACTTTAAAGCACTGGAAGTTATAAAATCGGCAGCAATAATAAAATAAATATATTTAAAACGGAACAGCGGAAATCAACAAAAACATGTATTAATTATATGAATAGGTAGGTTGCTCATGCGCACAACATCACTTGCCTGCCAAATCGCAAAGTATTTACTTTAACTCTTGCCTACGGTAGTTACACCAACATGCTCGGTCGATAATGCCATCAAAGGCAGATGTCCCATCACAAGCTAAAGTTAATGCTGGTTCAACTGTTTCATGCAAGTGATTGATTTTCACTTTATTTTAATGTGTTCTTTAACTACCGAAAAGTGTAGAGTTGAGCTATATTGGAGATATTCTATTGTCATTCACGTCTAAACGGACTGTCATTTTCAGTTGCAGTTACATAGAAAATCGTCAATTTATTATAATTTTTAAAATAAATAAATAAATAAATATAAAATTAACAACCTATTCAAGCGTACGATCTAAGAACTAGGAGACTCCGGACTGTGAATAACATTGTCCACTATACGTCATCGTTTTAAGCAAATTAAATTCACTTCATAACCTCAGAATATTTCTCAAGATCCGTTTTAGTGATATATTTCCAAAACGGTTGACCAAAATTTTGTACACATTTGTTTGTTTTTTTCTTATATTAGCTACATGGTTAGCCCACCAAACTTTATTCGAGAACCATTAGAAATGTCACTAAGTTGGGTATTTGTATTGTAGACCTCCATTATAAAATTTGATCAAAATTCGTTAAATGTATTGGAGCTGAAAAATTCGGACTGAAACACGACCCTCCCATTACGCGTTCATTTAATACATTTTGTACAAAGAATGCGTATGGAGTGTGCAGAATTTGGAAGTCGGTTGTTATAGTCGAACATTCTTTCTATTCGTTTGTCGGTCTGTTACGACAAGCACACTTTGTCTACGATCAAGTTTTGTCTGAAATGTGCTTGGTTACGTAAAGTGCTGTAATAAAACTTAATGAGACACGAAAACAGAGCTCAGCAGTTTGTTCATTATCAAGTTTGCAGGCAAACCCTGTCAGTTATGATCAGACACTACTGCATAACACAAGTGACATAGAAGTTGCCTAAACCGCAAGGCGCTAGATCCTCCAAAACGTATCTACTCATTAGCTGTTGTAACTGTGATTGGAGTTTGAAGATTTGTAACAAGATAATAGAATACATTTGTTATTAGACCAGTCACGTGACTTTGACCCGCAAATACGCTGGGGTCCCGGATTCCGACAGTGCTAGAGAGCGGTTTCTCTGTTTCCTGCATTTCCTTCCAAGTTCAGAGTCAACTCAGGGAGTAGTTAATAATTGCCATAAAGATGTTATTATTATTTTATAATGACAGGTACATTGATTTTATATCATTAACCTAAATACATCCTCTAGACAGAATTTTTAAAATCTACAAAATAAGACAAATAGATGAAACTTAATAATAACATATAATGACTCAGATGTATTGTCACATACTTAAATTCTGAGGTGTAATAGGTCAGCGTGTATAATTTGTAAACGCATAAGATTAAATCATTAAGTAACTGAGATGTATGTATCATATTTAGGTATCTCGTTATTATTATTATTATTATTACTGGCGCTACAAATCAATACCCAATATGGCATCTTCTTATGTTTCCTTATATTTCATAATCGTCCTACTTCTTCACATCGTTCGAAGCCTTTACATTATTTCGATTTGTCTAGTAGTCACGGTGGTTTGATACTTTACGTTCTTGGCATACCCATGTCTGACTGCTGGATTCTAACTATAAATTTACTGAAATAATTTTGATTAAATTTCGTAATAGAATTCTCTTGTAAACAATGTCGGATTAATTTAATTTTGGTTTCATCTGGTTAAGAGGCCTTTAAACACCAATTTACATATCACTGAAGTCCAATTTCATCGATTATCTAAATATAAACCTGCTAGTTTTACAAAAAGTAATAGTCTAATGTGGGAGACAAAATCCCTTTGATTAAGGTCTGAAAGACCTTATACGTATATAATATTTAATGAACAGATTTTTATCACCCTTAAAAATCCATCGACCTCGACCGGGATTGAACCCGTGAACCTTGGTTCCAGTGGCGAGTACGCTAACCAGGGCGACAATTACCTCAAGTATTGAACATAAAAATAACAAACTTTAAAAAAAAGTTTAATTAACTTTTCGATACGTATGTTAGAACTTATTATCATCTTTTTTCTAACATCCCTGATTATTTACAATCTGTCCTACATGGACGTTCAGTAAATCTTCTGATATTGTCTAATGACGTGCGGAATACATGTGCAGTAACAATCTTCCTTAGAAATTAACTTAACAGTACGTTACTTTACGGATTTCTTGAGAAACGCCGACAAACATCTATGGCTTGAGTGGGATTCGAACCCACGGTCCCAGTGACCAAACGGCACAAGGCCCACGCCTCAGACCGCTCGGCCACTGTGACCCCAATTATCATCTTGGATTTTAAAATCAACGTGTCAGAACATCTTCGCCATGCGGTATACGAGGTGCGATCGGAAAGTTTCAAGACTGCGCGTATAAAAACCCGCTCAAGCAAGCATTTGGGGAGTCCGCAATGGGTCGTGCACAAACTTTTGTGTGGCATTCACGTTTTAAAAATGGCCGAACCTCTGTCGATGATGACGAGCGTTCTGGACGACCATCTTCGAGCACAACGCCCGAAAATGTTACGAAGATTCGGCAGGGCATTCACGAAGATCGACGTCGTACCGTCAACGACTTGTGCGACATTGTTGGGATAGGCTATGGGGCCTGTCAGCTGATTCTAAAGGAAGAACTCCACATGCGACGCATCCTGTCTGAGGACCAGAAGCAGAATCGACTTCTCGTTTGTCAGGAGCTCAAAGATCTTGCAAGAACCGACCCCAACTTCCTTTCTAAGGTTTCCTCTTCTCAAAGATGAAAATTCAGCTAAAGGGGAGGAGATTTGAGACGATAGAAGAGATTCAGACAGAATCGCAGATGGTGCTTGGCAGGCTGACAAAGAAAGATTTCCAGGGATGCTTCCAGGCTTGGCAGCGGCGCTGGGATCGTTGTGTTCACTCCCAGGGGAACTACTTCGAGGGTGATGGATGAATTTAATACCTGAGATAAGTGTGCGGGTTTTTATACGCGGTCTGGAAACCTTCCGATCGCACCTCGTACACATGTGCAATGAAATGCTTTGAATGACTGAAGTCTGACTTTATGTAAATCAATGCGGTATGTCGAGAGCCATATTGTGTGTGTGTGGCTCACCGTTTAGAAATATTGCTTCAAGATGTTACAAGTATCTACATTCTGTTTATCTCTGTCCCATGTTATGTTGCTACGTTACACTTATCAATTGGCTAAGAGACCAAATTTTACTTTTAAACTAGGGCTATAAATTAAAGGCACTCTATGCGACAATTTGGCGAGATCTAGGACAAAGAAATGTGCTGTAGTGGATTTGCAAAGAGCTCGTCGTGTGTAGTACATCAACAGACTTGATTTACGGAGAGAGAATTTTACATTAAGAGCTCTACTATTCAGCCTGTAATTTGGCATAGTGACATGCAATTTATTTGTTTGAAGGAGCAGTTATTTGTTCTTTTTCCGGATTAACACCAGCTCTAACGAAGTAAGGGAACCTCTAATTGCAGATAAGTACAAGACAAATATATATGTCTACATGCAACAAAGAACGATAATGAATGCTTACAAATTCAACTACAAATATAAAAGTGACCGATCAAATAGTCTTAAGCAATAAAGTTTCTGAGCAGCATTTGGGAGGTGCTGATTTCGAATCTTGACCGGGACAAAAACTATCCTGATATCTATCGCTGTTTTTCTCAGTTTCTAGAACAAACATGAAATAACCGCGACCTTTTCTACTTTATCGTTTACAATTTATAAACGCAGTTACAATAAATAAAATTTCGGACTAAATAACGGATGCAGTTGAAACAACGTCATTAATTCAACTAAAGGAAGACTCCGATGCGTTTGTAACATTTTACCTGTCCTGTCCTTTACAATAATAGTATGCCCTTGTCTGGAAACTACGAGGCGCGTCCCAAAAGTAAATTTCCCACTCGTCCCACAGCTAGCAAACCTTATATTGCGCGAAGCGACTGTGCGTACGTGATAGAGCAATGACGTAACATGGCGCATGCACTAACGGCACTTCCCGCGTTCTCACAGTAGCATCGTTGCAGCTGTTGAAGATGGAGGTTCTTATTCCAGCTCCCGCCGACTGTGAAGTGCGGTCAGTGATAACGCTAGGCCGCACACGGCTCGACGGACAGCAAGTCTCCTGCAGGAGTTCAGCTGGGAGGTGTTTAATCATTCACCCTACAGCCCGGACCTCGCTCCCAGTGATTTCCATCTTTTCCTACACCTCAAGAAATTCCTGTCCGGTCAGCGTCAGCGTCAGCGTTTTGAGAATGAAAGAGAGGCGGAGATGGTTGTCACACAGTGGTTCCAATCCCAGGCGGCAGACTTCTACGACACAGGTATTCAAAAGTTGGTCCCACGGTATGACAAATGTCTCAATTCCGGTGGAGAATGTGTTGAAAAATAGCTGGACACTTGTTGTATCTGTTGCAATAAATATTTCCATGAAATTGTGTTTTGTTTCTGTAAACGGCCCCAGGGAAACTTACTTTAAGGACGAGCCTCGTACTTATAAAAGTAGTACAATGGTCATTATGAAATCAGAAGATTGCCTTCTGATTGGTGGATAACTAGGTGACTGATGCGTTCGTCGGTAATTACTTCATAGTGGATTACACATAGTGCGTGATTTCATAGGTCATCTTGCGTCAGTATGAGCTGTCTATCTTAATACCACAACGTCCTTCCTATGAGTTATCATGACATATTACTCAGTTCACTATTCATACAAGAAGTGAAAGTTATATTGTCAAAATTTAAGGTGTGGAACCATGTGGGTTTCCAAATATAACACATGGAGACTCTCGCTGCCTATTGTGGGTTTGAAGATGTCCTCGCTCCCAATTTTTGCATTGAAATCTCCTAGCAGAATTTTCATGTGATACTTGCCAAATGTATCAAATACTGATTCTACTTCTTCTTAAAAGCTATCCTTGATATCATCACTTTTGTCCGTAGTTGGGACATGAACATTAAGGACAATGATGTCGCACCAACGTCCTTCCAAAATTACGTAAGCCAACCTGTCACTAACAAATTCTACTCTCTTAACTGCTGCCCTAATTCTGCTATGAACAAGAAACACCGTCCCTAACTGATGATTGTCATTCCCCTTTCTGGGATCGTTGTGTTCACTCCCAGGGGAACTACTTCGAGGGTGATGGATGAATTTAATACCTGAGATAAGTGTACGGGTTTTTATACGCGCAGTCTTGAAACTTTCCGATCGCACCTCATATACGGTCTCTGCCTCAACCAGTCTTTACAGAGACGAACCTGCAGACCGAGTCACAGAGGCCGCATCGGTGACAGTCAGACAGAGACTGGGTAAGTCAGAGACCGATTTTGACAGGTATCACGTGGGGAGAATTTTGAAAAAAGTTCAAATTTTTCAAAATAACAAAATATGAAAATTGTCTAAAAAGCCCACGAAACAAAATTTTTCGAAAAATGACATTTTTCAAATTTTTTTTTAGTTTTGTTCGCTTTCTGGACAATATGAGGTGTTTTTAAATTTTTTAAAATTTTGGAAATTTTAAAAAAAAAATTGTAAAATCTCCCCACTCGATCACCGGCAGAACCGGTCTCAGACTTGCCGTCTTTGGAAAGACCGAAACCGAAAGAGACGGTGAGGTAGAGACAGTCAGGCAGGGACCACGTGAAGCTTGGACCGTGTCCGGTATAGACCCGGTGAGGGAGAGACCGATTGTCAAGGACAAGGTGAGTGAGACACTGAAACCGGCAGAAACCTTTTGAAGCAGAAACTGAGTCACGCAGTGACATATTGAGGCAGAGACCGAGTGCCGCATAGACCGTGGGGGACAGAAAAAGTGACCGACAGAGATCTGGTAAGACAATGACGGAGTTCCGCAGACACCGAGTCTGATAGAATTCGGGTGGGGAGAATTACGAAAAAATATTCAAAATTTTCGAAAAAATTTGAAGATGACATTTTTCTTTTTTTCATTTGTGCGCTTTCTGGACAATTTCCAGAATTTTTTGAAAATTTTGGAAATCTATAAAAGAATTTCAAAAATCTCCCCAGTCGATCACAGGCAAATCGATTCTCAGACTTGCCGTCTCTGGAAAGACCGAATCCGGAAGAGATCGGATGAGATAGAGAAGGATTCCGACACAGTCCAAATGAGGCTTAAACCGTGTCCGGCGTAAAACGTGTGAGGAAGAGACCGAGTGTGTCAGAAACACTGTGAGTGGACACAGTATCCGGCAGAAAACGTTTGATGCAGACACCGAGTCAGACATTGACCGGGTAAGGCAGAGACCGCGTCCGGCATAGACCGTTTGAGAAAGAGACCTTGACCGTCAGAGATCGGGTACGGCAAAGACCGAGTTCCGCAGACACCGAGTCTTGTAGAGATCGGGTGGGGAAGTTTTTGAAAAAATATTCAAATTTTTCAAAATATTTCGGAAAAACAATAAATAATGCAAATTGTCTAAAAAGCCCACAATACCACAAATTTTCCAAATTTTTGAAAAGATATGATGTGCGCTTTTCTTACAAGACCGAAACCGAAAGAGCTCGGTTGAGACCTCGTGAGGCTTAGACAATGTCATAAGTAGCACAAAACCAAGACACGATTTTTCGGGCGTGGCCTGTCTCTGGCGAAACCCCTCACTGACTAACAGGGTCTCTGCAGTACACAGTCTCTAGACCATCCGGTCTCTCTATGGCTCTATTTCTTACGCGCCGTCATTACAAGCGACGCCTCAGGCGGAGGCCGAGTGAGGCATAGACGTCCGTCAGAGACAGTGTGAGGCAGAGAACGCGTCCGCCAGAGACCTTGTCTGGAAGAGACTGAATAAGGCAGAGATCTGATGAGGCTGTCAATGAGTCATACAGAGGTCTGCTGTGGTATAGTCGAGTTGTAGCAGGAAGCTCTTCTAGTGAATTTCGGGTATTGGGAATTTTGAGAATTTTTAAAAATTTTCGAAGAAACAAAAAATGCTGGAAATTGTCTAAAACGCGCACAAAACCAAAAATTTTCAAAAAAAAAATTGATGTGAAAATTTTCAAAAAAATAGTTTTGTGCGCCATTTGGAAGATTTCCAGCATTTTCCGATTTTTTTTAAATTTTGAAAATTAGGTTCAAAATTATCCCCACCCGATACCTGCCAGACACGTTATCTGGCGTTGCCGGTGTCTGGTCTAACCTCTCACTGACTGACAGGGACTCTGAAGTACACAGTCTATAGACCTACCGTTCTATCTTACAGCCCTGTGAGGAAGAGACTGAGTAAAGCAGAGAGTTTGTGAGGCTGTCAACGAGTCATGCAGAGACCTGCTGTGGTATAGTCGAATTCTAGCAGTACGCTGTTCTATTGAAGTTCGGGTGTGATGAATTTTGAGAACTTTTGAAAATTTTCGAAAAAACATAAAGTGCTGGAAATTGTCTTCTAGTGAAGTTCGAGTGTTGGGAATTTTGAGAATAAAATTCCAAAAAAAATTGATATGAAATTTTTCAAAAAAAATTAGTTTTGTGCGCCATTTCGAAGATTTCCAGCATTTTTCGACTTTTTGAAAATTTTGCAGAATTTGAAAATTTGCTTCAAAATTCTTCCCACCTGCCATACACTTTATCTGGCGTTGCCTGACAAGTCACTTGTCCCAAGTCTT